>OX411308.1:35185865-35339742 GCA_948150685.1 Rhaphigaster nebulosa
TCATTAATGTTATTTTTTTAAATCAAATTTTATATACTATTGTGCAAAATAACTTTAAAATTTTATTTATTTATTGCAATTATACTTTACTAGTGTTAATATTAGGCGAATTTTTATAATTATATTTATTAAAATGATACTTTATTGTTATTCATGAACAGGTATATAGGAGTGAATAGAATAGTTCTTGGAATGAAAAAAAAATTAAATAAAAACAACTAAAAACTAAGGAAAACAAATATTTATATCTACTATGTACTGTTAAATCATACTATATTTATTATGTCTATAAAATTTGTCTATAAATATATATATATATACATGACGTATGATGTGTACGTAGCGGTCTAATACAATTGAGAAGCTTCATAATTTTTGATAATAAAGTTTTTCTCTCTCTTATAGAAAACTCATGAGAGACAATATCATTGAAACAGTGGTCGCCGTTGCCATTAATTGAATAATAGTTGAAAATATGTTATTTATATATCATCTATCATATATCATTTCCTCCATTCAACTGCTGCCTTTTTTTTTAAGTGAATAATAAAATCACATCGTATAATAAAATAGTGGAATTCCGAATTGATTTGAATTATTCACTAATCTATAAAAAAAACAACTGTTGCAGTTATTTTAATAAATAAATAAAATGTTTAACGGACCCATTGGTTCGATGCTGATACCACCAATCGCTATTTGCACAGCTCCGTCCAAGCCCAAATAAATCCTTAAGATCAGCCTTAACGCAATATTCCCTACTACGCTTTGGTCTACCTCTAGGATTTTTTTTATATATTTTGTTGGCTACTCGGTAACTACCGCTGAAATGTGACACTTTTTCGAGATGCTCTACAAAGTTAATTGTAGCTATGTTTAGATTTTTTTTTTTTTTTTTTAAGAAAATTAATAATGAATAATGTACAAATACAAATTTGGCAAAATAAATTAAATATAAATAGTTTTTTTTGGACTGAAACTTTTTACAGTACCTAATAGTGCTATATATCTTGTTGAGTTTTTTGCTGTATTTACTGGCATTTTGATTGTTTAAATAAGGTGATAACATTAATAAAGGTTATAAAAATTTATAAAAAGTTTCGTATTTATAATTTGAGGTGGAATGTCCGCAACACGGATAAAGGTATATACCTATTATCATTTTTCGTAGTAATATTGACAATTACATCTCTTATCTTCTCCTCATCTAAGTGAAAATATTTCCTTTTGAAAAGAGATACAGGCGACTTTAAAAATTTGTTTAATTTCAGGATAGTTGACCCTGTTGAAAGGAGAGCTTATTGTCATCAGGGTGGAAAGAGAGGAGGGAGTAACAACAGCGGTAATCCGAGTCGATTACATCGATCGAATTTCAGTTGCCCTCTTAAAGGCTCTTCAGGAGGCTGCTAATCTCCTCAGCCCCTCTTTGGGGAGGGAGAGGTTCTGGAAGGGCACTCTAGTGTACCCCGCCGCTTTTGTCATGGAACGAAAGGGTACTGCTGAAGTCAAACATTAATTGATCGGAGATTATAATAGTAAAGCCTATTCTCCTTGAACATTACAATATGTCTCATTAAGGGGCAATAAAAAAAGGGAGGATATGTTTCGCTAAACGTTATATGATTTGATATCCCTGTTTTATTAAAAATCACTTCAAAGAATTCAACTGTAGTTTCGGAAAAAAAACAAAAAAACAATAATGAAGTAACAGAAATACAGTTGGTTATTGGGATACTGTGAGAATGGTGCAGAGTATGGTTCATAGGCTGGCTATAATTGTTTGGTAATCTGCAGGATATCTCGTCATCTCATCCTTTCTTACCTATTCGAAGTGCAAAAGGGCATTATTGCATTTATACAATATTATTATTTATACAAGCAACGCTGAAAATGTGATAAAAACGTAATTAAGATGTTACACAATAAATTTGACTTTCAGTTTCTCAAATTTCGACATGGAATATTTAACGTAGAAATATTTTGGGGCCATTTTTAAACGCTCATAGCTCCGCTTCTAAATGGATAGCATAAATGATGGAAAGAAAGAATTGGTATCATTTAACAGAGAAAATGTGCTATTAGACATATCAAGAATAATTTTAGGATTTGGACGAGAGGCGGAAGTACAATAATTGCGTAAAGTTGACCAATTTTGAGTTTTGGGCTAATGGCGTCACCGCTCAAAACAATATATATGTGTGTATATATATACAACTTACAACATATGTCTGGTTTTTCATTCACGAGATTGCTATTTTATAATTAGATATCTATTTTTCTTCGCAATTCTCATTATTTGCCTACTAAGTGATTCTATGCCTTTGTGGTAGGCACAACCTATCTATTTTTTTTCTCAAAAATCTTTGTGCTTTTAAGTTCATTTGTTTTATACCACATAAAAGTTTTTTCCATATTAAATTCTAAACTGAAAAAATATTTGATACAATCTGCACTAAAGATTCATTGTTGATTTTCTTTTAATAGTTCCTCAGCCAGAGCTCTGCCGCTTAAAATTCTACATTTTATCTATATTACAATATCTACATAAAGGTGACAAAAATGTGTTGTTGTTTTTTTCAAGATTAGTCGTCATTTCCTTGTTCTATCATACAATAATTTTACTACCCATGTCTCCATATGATCTAGTGACTAGTTTGTTTGTGAAGAATTCAATTGTTTAAGACATTGTAAAACTTATTTATAATTAATTTTCTGGACTCGAATCAAGCGATACATCGATATAAATATAGTTTTCGAACGAAAGAAATTTACAAAGTTCAGTGTTAATTTTTGCGTGAAACAGGTATCTAATTATGTGTGTTGCAAAGGTAAGTAAACACAGAACCAAAGGTTGTAGGCTAAATAAGAAAAGCAACTAGTGAAATGAATGTTAAATAAAAATATTCCTCAACGTATTACAAGATAATTGTCTTGCCTCGTAGGTATAAATATATTGCTTACGATATATTCGTGCTCCACACGGAACTGTAGTTGCAATTAATTTTTTGTAACAATCTTTCAATCATTTGTTGCTTTAATTTTTTTTAATAGTTCATAAACTTTGTACAATAAAAAATATGAAACATTAACTGAAAAACTTTAAGGTGGTAGGCCACCAAATAAATGATTTTTTGCTTTATTCATAATTAAAAAAAAAAAAAAAAATTAGAGAATTGCAATTCATGTTAATCCTTTAATGCTCACTCAAAAATTGATGAGGTACACCGAAAACTGTTTTTTTTTTAATGTTTAATTTAACAAATAGTTTGATAAATATTTCGAAGTTATGGAATGAAATTATGTTGTATTTTGACAAATTATCATAAAAATATTGGATCTCTATTGCCATAATTTTTACTTCACAACTTTATATATCTCCTGTAGACGTCCAATTTTTTTTTTTTAATATTGAAATATGCATAAAAATTTTTTTCAGAATTATTTAGTAAAAATAAAAATCATTCGAAAAATGTAAACGCGTCTTTATTTTGCACATTGATTTAATTTTCCATGAATTCGAAAAAAAAAAAAAAATCTTCACTAGTATTATTACGAATTATTCAATTGTCAGAATTCGTATGGAAGTGTCATTTGGTTCTGCACTTCCTGAGAACTGGACGTAAACAGACTTCAATTTCGTACTTTTTTGTTAATAATAGGAAAAATATGACCTAAATTATGTTTTTAATTGTTGATTTTAGGCTTTTAATTGTTTGCAAGAGTTATATATATAAGTAAAACGGCGCTTATATTCTCTCGTTTTATTGTAAGTAAAACATTATTGAGGATATGTTGATATTGTTTTGTTTTCTTTCGGTTAGAAAATATGGTTGTAGATGCAACAGTTTATACAATTAGAAACTCGTTATGTTGCTAATACCGATGGTAAAGGCCTAAGAGGTAGATTTCTAAAACTCAAGTCGGGTTTCAGATTGCCAAGAGGCTGGGCGCGATTTGAAGCCTTAAAGGTTCTTTTCCCATATCAAATGTCCTTTGAGTCAAAGGGGGAAAGTATTAAAATAATTGCAATGAACAAGGGGGGCCGTGGCAGAAAAAAAAAAAAAGAATATTCATTAAGATGGACTGACGTATCAGTTACCTTGTTACTCCGAGATTTACCCTGATATTGGGTTACAAACCATCTTATGCAATGCTTGCATAAAATTACAGACCGGCTAAGCCTGAAAGATTAATTTTTTTTATGACGGAATGTTTTGGTCTAATTCGAGAAAAATATTTTAAGGTTTTTGGTTTGAAGAAAAAGTGCCTAATGCCTTTTGTCTCAAGAGATTTCCTAACACATTTGCATACGATACGCAAATATAGCTGATCGTGAAAATATTTACGAAGGTTAAAATAGATTGGAAGATTTTGCAGGCTGGGATGCCGAGAAGTTTGTTTAGTTGAGAAAAAAACTTTTCCAATAAGCGCAACTATGTCCAGTCCTCATTCCCACTCAAGGAGAGAATAGGAAACTAAATTCATATCGCACAGTGAGTGGTAATGGGTCGTAATGCTTAGAATGAAATTGTAACTCCAAGCTCTTGGTATTATTGAGACCCATTGGGTGATATAAAGATGCCATTAAACATTGATTGAAAATATGATGGTAGGTTCTACAAGATATTTACTTATAAACTATAAAGAAAAAAAAATTATTAGTTATCCACCCTCGTAAGATGAAAATTCATTATATTACTTGGAAAACATAGAAATAAATTTCAGTTATCTGCCCTTGTTAGTTAACATGTCATTAATAATTTTAATATTTTCTTTTATTTTTTTGCATGGATATTTATCAGTAGACTCTATACAAAATTTTCCGTTTTATCGAACTAGAGCTAGCTCAGTATATATATTTTTAAGAACAAAGACGCTGATATTTTAAAGAAAGTTAAAATGAGAAATGTTTTATTTATATTTTCATGCATCATCAAGAAAGATATTTGAAGAAGATTTGTAAATCTTTATATATATGTATATATATATATATATATATATATATATATATATATATATATATATATATAGTTATATATATATATATATATATAACAAGTTAATTATTTTTTACAACAAACTTAAAAGTATTTTTAAATAAAATAAATGTAGGAAAAGGTGCATGTAATGTAAACATACTTGTGTGTGCATGCCATAAAGCTTGCAGATATTTTATTTCATAAGCTCTTCTTGAATTGTATAGGAAAAGATCATGAAGTGCAAAAGAATTCAAACCTCTTAGGGCAATAAGCGTTAATAAATTGTCAGTTCACTATCTTTCTAACTTAATTTCCTAATACTATATATGACGACATAAAATTGCTATTTAGGACAATTAAAGCCTCGTAGGAAATAAAGTTTACGAGAGTACTCCAGGCGGGTTATAAGATTTGGAGGAAGTTGTCTGGAAGGACTCTGTGGATACATGGTGAGATAAAGCGACATTTGCCGGGCAGAAGTTTTATCACCTCAGTTGAGGGTCTCTTTGCTCGGCCCTTAATGTCTGTAGGCCCTTCTCTACTAACCCTTCTCCCTTATTTCATCCCAAATATTCCCTTTCTCGCTTTTATTTATTTCATTTTATTCTCCTTATACAGTCACATTTACTCGATGTTTGTGCAATATATACAACGCTCGACTGGGTGTTGTGTGGGAAAGGAAACTTATGTCTGCAAAATTTCGCTTTTAATGGGACTCACGTGATTGTGATGTATATTACGAACTCGTTCTCGTGTAGTAATGAATAATAGTATATGAATAACATGGCTAACGAACATGGTGGTTGGAAGTCGATGCAACTGCTAAAGTGTATCTTCCTAAGATTCTCTATTCTTTCTTTATTTTTAATTCGAATAAAAAATTCTGATTGCCGTAATCCTTCGAATTTGTTCGATGTATGATAATGGTTTGTTAAGGATGAGGAAGGAAAGTACCTAGCAATACCTCTTTTCGCCATTGATCCGATTTCATTCGTGGCTTGGAGGTCTTTCGACGAAATTAATTTTGGTCATCTCATAACTTTTGGTAGGTTGAACGCAACTTTTCACATGTCAGTTTAGTTCCTATGAAAATGTGGCTTAGCATGGAAATGGAGAATATGCATTGGTCGACTCCTGGTTGGTCTAAGTCAGGATACTGAATTTTGTAACGTACTATGGGCTTGTTGTCAGTGCTAATTTTTTTTTTTTTTTTTGTTGCTCTTATGTTATGCGTATGTCTGTGTGGGTTGTAGTAGTTTTAAATTTTAAAAGTTGACATCCATGAAGAACCGTGGCGTAATTATTAGGCATAACAATTTCAATGAGATAAAAAATATCGGTAAAGATTTATTTTCAAATTTCACTAATCATTAATTAGTGCAATTGTTGCTATTACTCTTATTACTTATAGGTGTAACAATATCTGTTAGTAATTTAGTATGACACTTGCTAATTAAGAACTTAATTAGTGTTTGATATCACTGAATATTCTGAGTAATAATAAAATAAGTTATTGTTTCTCAATTTATTTTTATGGACTAAATGAAGAATTAATAAACACATATTCCATTTAATTAGAACAATATGCCTTAAAGAATTGTAGAAACTTCACTTTTTAAAATGCATGGATAGTCCCCAGTCCCTTAATGCTTATTGCATTTTTAAATAATGTAATAAATTGCAATAACGCTAACACTTCTGGTGGCTATGCGATAACATGTAATTTTTCCCCTCATAATTAAGACTTTACTACTATTTTTTTTTTTAAATTAGTATATTATGCCGTGATAAAATCTTCATATCTGCTATATTTTTAGCTAGAGATAAGTTTCATTACCACATTAGGGATATGCAAGGTAAATTTTCGAATCCCCCGGGATAATGGGCGATGGGGATGGGTCAAATACCGGTTTTCGCCCAGTCAATAACCATTATTCACCAGAGAGCGGGCCAGATAGTGAGGGCTTAAACTCAGATAATGACTCAATTAAATGTGGATTCCATTTGCCATTTCACGTTCGCCATAGCAGTGGTAAATAATGTAGTATTAGAAACAACATTATGTAACAGCAAACATATTCATGACATACCCTTCTTTTATTTATTTTCTGTGGTGGCCATGAAGTCGCTGAAAATTCAATATGAAGTGAAATGATTATTTTTCTATACATTTGTTTTTTACGTGGGAAAAAAAGATTAAAAAATTAACAGCATTTTAATATTCCGTTGTTATAAAATTAATCAAATGAGTAAACTAACTCAAAAAATGAATTAGATATTAAACTTTGAAGACGCTGCTTAATTTGTTGTCATTGAATTAGTGTATTGTGTAAATAAAATAAAAAATATTTACCGTTTATAAATTGTTATAAATAATAATAATAACATATGAAGGTATATTATGTAATGTCTAATACGAGTATAACTTCAGTTTTAATGTCTTCAGTGTAAATGAGCCTAGTGGTGGACACACTTAAATAAATAAATAAATGAACTGAACTTTTTTTAAACCTGGATGATTTCGCATTCAAGTGATTCAACCCAACCCGAAAATAAGTATTTTACCAGTTAGGAATATCTGTACCCTGTTTCATACAATCTAATACGAGTGCAAGTGAGCCAAAGACTTGCTACGCCTATGGCTTAAACTGTGCAGTGTTGAAATACGTAAACAATTATAAAAGTTTTATTAAACAACAGTAAATAAAAAAATAATTGAATGCAATAATTATTACCTAATCACGATAAGTAACCTGTAACCTCTAATAACGAACATTTCCACTTGTAATTTTACCATTTGTATTTGAACTGTTGTATTTTATGAAATAGGGCCCTGGTAGTTGATGCCCGGTACCATACTGTCTCAGAAGAACAATGGTAGTAAGGTCCAGAAGCATGAACCTCTAAATTTGTAAGCAAGAACTATGAAGTCAGAATTTCCATTTATTCTTTCTCTTCTATTCTCTCTCTTTTTTTTTTTTTTTTTTTTTTTAGTTGAATTATTGAAGGCTTAGGCTTCGAATAATATAACCTTGTTTTCATTTCTCATTTTGAATTGATTAGTTGCTAATAGCAGACGCATCTGGGACTGCTGAACAACACCACTTAAGCTTAAAATAATTAAATTATATAAGGTCACCATGTCACCACAATTTCTTTTTTAATTTAAAGGCTGCTTGCTATTATATTATATATGTTATTTATAATATACATTTATGATATATTATATATACGTGTGTGTAATACTGACCCAATTTTATTTTTTTAATTCAATTGTAACTGGAGATGAGACAACGGTTCTTATTATTATTAGGGATTGATAAATTATTTGCCACTTCTATAAATTTGTTTTATTGAAAACTAGTTTCGAATGTTATACATTCATCCTCAGTTCTAAATATACACAAAAAATTCAAAAATAAGCAATTCAAAATATAGTTTGGTATTATTATACATATTAAATTAGATTAATATAAATCAGTATTATAAAACATTTATGAATTATGAATTTAATTAAGACAAGAAATCAATTTAACTCCTGAGTCTTTGATGAATCATAAATTCATCAAAGACTCAGGAGTTAAATTAATACATCACGTTGAAAACAGCCTCAAATTAAATATATGTGAAGCACTTGAAATAATAAAATCATTCAAATCCAATCCATATTTTTTCTTAAATGACCAAATAAATATCTCCAATAGTCCAATCTTAAATGTATTCCCATCTATAACAGAAAAAACAGTTACTGGAAAAATCCTGACCCTTAAACCGTTCACCTAAAAACATCCTACCTACCTTTCGTTCATTGTTAGTACAATGCGAGAAGAAACCAGTACAAACTTTTCCGTTTTATATAATCCATTTAAACCTTGATGAGTACCAACATGTATTTGATTTCTTGTCTAAATTAAATTCATAATTCATAAATGTTTTATAATACTGATTTATATTACATCTAATTTAATATGTATAACAATACCAAACTATGTTTTGAATTGCTTATTTTTGAATTTTTTGTGTGTTTTTAGAACTGAAGATGAATGTATAACATTCGAAACTAGTTTTCAATAAAACAAATTTATAGGAGTGGCAAATAATTTATCAATCCCTAATTAGACTTATCCTTCTTTACCATTATGCGGATGTCAACTCTTTATTATTATCCATTCAGCAAAAGGGAGTCCATTGAATGGAAAAGGCCAAGAGAAGCATCTCCGCTAGAGACAAAAGTCGAGAAAAATGGCCATTATATATTGCCCATTATATATATGGCCAATATATACGTATTGGCCACGATTTTTTGGGATTGTAGAGTAACAATGCTGATTGATTTTAAGAAAAGGTACGTCACAGTGAATGCCGAGTATTATGCAACCCTACTTCACCGCTTACGAGATGCCATCAAAGAGAAAAGGCGGAGGATGTATTCATAATTCGGTATCTCTAGTATTGTACCGAATTATGAACCTGACTGACTTTTATATAGACAGGTTCTTAACATTTGCGTATTACACTGAGCTGCTTTGTGATCCCATTATCCCTTTTAGAACTTGAGTAAGTAGGTAGTGATATAAATTCTAATCGATCTTAAGACTAAGTCGATTACAGAACTTCCTAATTCTAGTGAGTTGTCCATCCGGAAAATTAGTTTAATATTTGAAAGGGATTTTAGCGGGAGGTAACTGTGCTATATTGTCTTGTGAGGTCGTTAATGAGGTATTGGCCGTGCTTATTCTATGTTTTGCTCATTCTAAAAATGTCTGTAGCTTTGAAAATACCTTTCTCACTTTAATGAGGATTAGCTTTTCGGATGCTAAAGAAACAGTTTATTCTGTTTTTTTTTCAAGATTACATGCTCGTTTTCCGATTTGACATCTCGAGAGATTAACTGTACCGCTCAATTTACTGTTTCCAATTTACCAACAATAACTGATTGTGCTTTTCGGTGTCTTAATCCAGTTCATTCCTCTTTCTTCGGATCAAATGTGCTAAATAATAGTTTTTTTTAATATGATTTCCTAATAATTGTTTCCTAATATTTGTCAAATTTTCTTTATCAAGGGCCTTAGGGTCCATTTACACATATCAGTGTCGTTTCAATGACAGTTCGTGTTTCTGTATCAATAAAAAATGATATTCTACAGAGAATTGGAATGGAGAGATTCCCACATGTTCGGCGGGATTCTGTAGACGACACTGCGCTGACACAATTGGACGCTAAATATGAAATTTGCGTTGCATCATACATGCCCTTAATTAGTGATTCTAACAGTCTTTCGTTTATTCTAATCTTTTTTACGGTAAAAACGTTTTTGTTGCATATTCATTTGAGATAAAAAAATTTGAAGCATAATGTTGGGAAAAGACATATTGTTCTTCCGTTAATATACCAATGTGGGAACCACTCATTTTATTAAAATATTTGGGACTTGTTTCCATTAACCCCGCCAGTGATTTTACCTAGTAACAGTAACCTAGTGATTAATTGAAAGACATGGGTTAGAAAAACGTAAGTATTAATTCAATTGAAATGATAGTTTGCAACATTTAAAAAATAAGTAAAGAAATAAATATAGATGCCATTAGTTCAATTAGTTACCTCTGGCGGCCAAAATTCTACTATGTCCTTCAGTATTTAACGGTAACTTGCAATGACGTGGCCACGTGCCTGCATACGCGCTACATTCATACCGGCATTACCTTTTATTGCATCTGTATGTGTTCCGACCTTCGTCAAATTTCATGATGTGGCCTTGTTTGCAATGCATTATTTTCGGCAAAATTCCTCTTTCTTCCAAAAATAACTTTGTCCCTTTCTCTTCATTGAATAACTCGTAGAGTTTCAAAAGATTCATATTGGTTGCTTCATTAAGCGTATTCATTCTCACAGTAATATATTAAAATACCGTTAAACACGTGTTTCATTTGTGTATCCAGGGAAATAAAACTAAAATTAATATCATAAAATCACTGGCGGGGGTATCGGAAACAAGACCCATATATTATATCAATTAATGTACTTAGTAGTTTGGAGAACATCAAATTATTAAATTTCAAATTATTAAGGACGAAATTATATTTTTATGTTCATAATAATTTTGATTAGCATGCTTATGATCAGTTTTAAATTTTTCAGTCGCATAAGCTGAGAGGGTCATATGATGATCCGTATACTTGATTTTAACATACTTATTAGTTTGATTACTTTACATCGATAATTACAGTTATGTTATTTAAAAGGTAAATCTTTGGAATCATACTAACGACCGTTGAGAGGTCTAGATTTTCAGACCAGACTATACTTTCACCCACTGCGCATGCGCAATTAAATCCTCAGACCGACGGATCCTTCTCAGTTGGAACGCTGGTGTAGGGTTAGGTCAGACTTTCCTTTTACGAAGGAGTATTGCAATGCTAAGAAGACTCTCTACAGAGGAAAAAGGTTAATTTGATCCATGACCAACTCATTCGGGTTATGCTATTAACAATTTCGATCCAAGGACCAAGTCAAACCATCATTCGCCAGGGAGCGGAAGAATGATTTTTCCAGAGGTGTAGTAATGATAAACGACAAGTGGCGCATCCGGATTCGTTGAAGCTCAACGCCGCCTTTTCATTAGAAAATTAATACAATTTTCTAAAACTCCACGGACGAAAATCTATTGATCCTTAGTTTTACATATAATTGGTAAATTTTTTTCACCACTTGGACAAAACTTCCCAGATCCGAAGCTAATAGAACGTTGAAGAGATTGGCCATGATATTTAAACTTAAAGATGGTGTAGAAAAGAAGGCGGTGGGGACAAGAGTCTATTCGGTAAAAGGCGGGAAGTCTGACCTAATCCTACATGACTATTCCAAGTGATAAGGATCCAGCGGTTTGAGTATTTAATTGGGCATGCGCAGTGAGTGAAAGTATAGTCTGGTCTGAGAATCTAGACCTCTTCAAGGACGTTAGTAGCGATTCCAAAGGTTTACCATTTAAAATCTATAAATGGATTTCGAATTACATTTTTTTTTATTTTAAAGCTCTACGAGAAAACACCAATCCTTAGATATTATTCCATAAAAATAACAAAAAAAGTTACACTGTGTTATTTAGTACTTCAGTACTGGCAAAAACATAGACATCTTGTAAAATGGATTTCTGCTTGATCAAAATTTTTAGAAAAAAAAACACAATATTTATCTTTAATTTTATTTTCCGAAGTCTCTCTTATTTAGGTAATTTATCCACTTTCATGTAATTTGTTTATTAAGTTTCGTTTAGCGAAATTTCGTAAGCATTGTTATTGTTATCGGAATTATGTGTCTTAGATAAAGATATAGTAGTCATTCTGCGAGATAATGTTTAATGTTCTTTCATGGAGCACCCAGAGAATAAATTTCTACTTTGTAACTCTTACTAATATAGAATGATATCCGAACCCAACCTTCCTGCCCCAAATATATAAAACACTTATTTCTATCAAATCTTTAGCGTCTGTAGTGAACCTAATCCTTCTTGGTGAAATATGAAGCTAAGTAGCACTGAGAGCAAAAGAGAAATGTATTTTCATTGTGCGTTAATTATGCTAATAATTCATATATTTTTCTATTAATTAATTCTTTCATGCTTTTATAATTAATTAATCTTAATAGGTCATCTTCATACATTTTGTATGTTCTATTTGGTCATTACAGCACTAAACTGTCGGAAAATGGCAATTCTACAATATATATCTATTTAAAACTAGTTAACACACACAAACACACATATATTGGGATACACGAAAGTATCCTAATATACAAAAAAAAAAATCGAATTAGTAAATAAGGAATTAACTGTATGCTAAGAAAAATCTGATTTTTTTTTTAAACGAAACTATAAAGTTTGCACTTAACAAAAACTATGATGTTGACCATATAGATATATTTTTTTTGACAGATAACAATAATGTTACCACTTTCACTTTCATCCAATACTGGAGTGAAAACATCAATGCTGTAAATGTAAAAGATCCATTGTAATGTATTGCAGCGGTAGCGAACACTTCACTTTCCAGAAAGTTACAGTTTTTTGTAATCGAGTTTAGAATAAGTTGAATTTATTCCGTTTATATTTATTTATATTTTTCAAATTTTATGTTATGGGTATTTTTGAATCTTTAGGTATTTTTTTATATATACCCGCCAGTTACTTTTAGCAATATCCTTGAATTAAATGATATAAAGTAAAAGTACGCATGATTTTAAGATATTAATATTTACATATTAATCTAATCTAATGTCCAGAAATCAACAATATCTGATAAAATTACTTCAACAAGATTCCTTCCCATGTGTCGTTGATGTCACATAAATTCACATAGTTAAGAGTCCAACATTGTTCTTCTGGTACTAGTTTTAATCTTATTTCGTCTCTTCGCTACAGGCCAAAGTGATTATTCGTTGCGTATTTGCGCCGGCTATGGGACAAACGAAATTCTTAAGAATGATTCACCATCAAATGTTAATAATTATATACTCCTAATTTATCTATATTAGAATAGACTCTCCACAGATTAGAAATTATTAGAGTATGTGGTAGGATTGATTCTTTTGTATAATGCAGTAACGTTTTTGCATTTAGCTCTGAGACATCATATATGAAGCATTATCTTGTTTCCCTACATATTCCTCCAAATACCCATTGGTGTGGATAGTGGATATACCCGTTCAACTTTCTCCTTCTGAAGCAAGATTCATCTATTTCATACGTTTTTCCATGCCCTCCAATAATAAGGGGCCTCGTTATCAATGAATCGGCACATACTTTTCTTAGATATTTTTTCCAGTTTGTTGTAGCATGAAAGGAAAATCCAAATTCGTCTAGATAAAATTGGGTAGTGGTATATTTCTTTGTCCAGGAATACATTAAGTAAATAGCCTTGTTCAATCACAGTCTGGAACTACAAAACCAAGTACCATCTCTGACTCCCATTTCTTTATGGCAGCTTCTTTTATTACAACGCCACCTGAGACTGCCGTTTCCATGGTAAATTTTCAAAGGATGACCCTGATAACATTTTCTTTTCTGATAAATTAGTCCTGTTTCTTGTAAAAATCGAATTGTTTTTTCAGCACTTTGAAAACACCACCATGAAATATTTTCATGTGTTATTTAATATTCAATGAGCGCACAATAGGTCTCAATAGGCCGCGGTGCATATATGCTGGAAAAAACAAATATTCCCTGACATTACTAAAAGTACTGGCGGGAATATGTCAAAAAAGACCCAAATCTAAAAAGATCGAAATGAGGATTTTTATTTATTTTTTTAAATAATTAATGTTTAATTTTCAAGAACAATTTGTTTAATGATTTTAATAGAGATCTTTAATAATATAGTATTTTTTGTCAAAACAAGAACATTGAAATTATGTACATCTCTATGACATTAAGTTTTGATTATAAAATTATTTATTGGATATTTGAAAATCTACTAACAATTACTGCGAAACATCACTAAATATATAATCTATAATTCTATTATTTCGAATAAAAAGTTTTGTAGCCAGATTAAAAAAAAAAAAAATAGTACTAAGAGGATTACCGAAAAATGCTGAAGCTAAAAAATAGGGAAATTTAAAGTTTTTCTTCTTGACCTGAATCGGCCTGTCTGAAATATGTGTCCGATTCCGGTCTAAATGAAAAACTTTTATCTTCCCTTTTTCTTAGCTTCTGCATTTTTTCTTCTAGACCGGAATCAGCCAGTATATATATGTGTGTATATATTTATATTTAGGGTTCGGGGTGGCCGAGCGGGTAACGCGCTTGCAAAAGTGCACCAACTTCCAAACCCAAAGGTTGTGATTTCGGTCCCGACATTTAATTTAATTAGTAATTCAATTCATCAAGAATTTTATCACGCCTCTCCCCGGAGGCAACTCACACGGACCGGGCGTAGAAGTGATGACCCTACCCCGTGAATAGCGTTGTGGTGTTCCAGGATTCAAAAAATAGCCATCCGGAAGTTTGGTCCACGGACGGTCTGTTTTGGGCAAATAGATATAGTTCGTCGTGCGTCTGCTGACACCGAATAGCCACAATCCATGAATCTAGACCGATGTGTCACTGTCCTTTATAACCCGAATGAGTGGGAGGGAAGGACACTGCTAAATCTGCTCCAATGAGATCGGATGCTATGGATAGCCTGCCGCTGCACCAGGGTTCGTAGCAACATGAAGTTAGGTTACTCCCTCCAGGCTATCTGTGCTCCCGTAAGCAATAACGGTCTGTAAGAATACCACATCACCCGGCTAAAGGTCTCCGAGGTTTATTGAGCCAAAAGAAAAAAAAATATATATAAATATATATATATATATTTTTTGGGGGGAAAGGGTTAAATAAAATATTCCGCATAATAGTATATGAAAAATTAAACTATTCTTTCTCTTCATCAAACAGTTCAAACAGTTAAAAATATTTTTTGGAAATTAATGTGAATCGCCTTCGTAACGCGAAGAAAATTCTTGTTATTGATGTGAAGTATTTTTAAATAAAACAGAACGACTAGCACTTCAACGTTATCCCATCGGATGAGAGAGTGAAGAATGCTCGAACTACAAGGAATCCCACCTTGTTTCTATTTCGTTAAGAGGTTTTCGGTTTCCGGATCAAATCTCGGCGGCAATAGGGAAGGTAGAATCCTTACGGTAATGTTCCCGGTAAGCCTATGGGCTGGATGCTGAAGTCGTAAAGGGAATGGAAGTGGTTCAGAATAGGGAGGTGGAGGAAATCATTTCTGGGATACGTTTTATAAGGCCCATCGAAGGTTTTGTTTATGTCCGCTCGGGCTTTTGGGTAAAGCAGGGACCCTCGTGTTTGCTCAGCTTCTATTGAGTTACTATCTACATATTTTGTAATAGAATTCACTCCAAATCCAGAGTTCTAGATGCTGCATATCGATTTAAAAATTAATAAAACTTTTTTTATTACATAATTGAATCGAAAATTTTCATAATTAAGTGCACATCATTCATAATTAGTTGCTCTCTTAGGGAGGCACTTTTTGTCAAAAAAATCAATGTTGTAAGGATATTAGACTCTAAAGAAAGTTAATAGTTTTTAAAAATTTTATTTATGTGGTAAAAACACTGAAAAATCAATGAATGTGCCCTCCAGTGAGTTGATGGTAATCGAGTAAGCACTCTTAGCCAATCTTAGAAAATGATTGGGATGATATTACCAAGATTGCTATGCTAATATTGGATGTCTTCTTGGAAGTCGCTCCCAGTTTCCTTATAAGTTTCGGCGGATTCTTATACTGTTTGCTCAGCTGGCTTTGGTGGAATTGGAGCACGGTGCCTACCTATTAAGGCTGTATCCAAGAGGGATTCACTTGCCTTAATTGAAACCACTTCATCCTTTCTCAGATCGGATTATGATGGTGTGCCTCCCACCATAACGGGTACCTGATCCTTCCAATCTACTTATCGTAGACATCCTCGTCTCATTGTTCTCAACCGTTAGAGATTAAATCTTCTCATTTAACCATAAATACTGTTTTCTCAAATGATGTGTTTTAGAATTCTCGTAAATTTAAAAGCCAACAGTTGTAATTGAATCCACTTCTAATTGAATAATTTAAAAGACGGGAAATGCTAAGTTTCCACTTTATGCAGTTTTATTAAAAATATTAATGCAGTATTTTATAACAACAATGTAAGTTATAGTAATTATTAAATTCATGTTTCATTATAATAGTAATTCCATTGCTTCGCATATCTGATTTTTTTTTTTACAATTAATAAATAGTTTAGTTTTAATCAATTAATATAAAATTGTGTGTTCCTTAAATTTTTATTTGTTCAATTCCTTTTATTGAGATGACATTTACTTCTTATGTAGACCCTATTCTGTCTTTATTGAGCAATGCAAATAGTTTTTTAATTATTTTTATTATTTATTCACTTATTATTATTTATTATTACCGTTTACCATTTACATCAGGTTGTTATCTTTAAATTAGGTTCTAATAAATAATTATCTTTGTATAAATAAAAAACAACGAAACTTTGTGTCTTTTAGGATTAATCTTTTTATGTCTTGGTTACCGATTCTACTGCATCTTCTCATTTCGTTGTGAAGTTTCTTGTCACTAATATATCGATACCTTAATGCACAATAGTTCCATCCGTTTCGTTCAATTTTGGCATTTTTATATCATTTTATTTCTTCAATCCGTAATGTTCCGAGTCCATTTATCCGTTCAAAGCTAAGGTTAAAATCATCCGCATAAATATAATTTCGTGATATCAAAACACTAATTTGATACTTTGTGTTGGAGTAAAGGTATCGATATGTTTGATCGCCAGCTGTAGTTGGAAATGGGTTTATTTAGGAGGGATTTTCCTTCCAGAATATAGCTGCTAGCAAGTTTTGAGTGAGCGATTCGTAAACTTGTTAGCTAGAAGATGCTTTGATTCGAGCAAGTAAGAATTGACTTACTGAACAAATTCATCTGTCAAAGATGAAACACTCTTTTATAAGCACTTTGTGTTTGAAAGGTGTTCGGAAATAAATAATTAGAATTATCAATATAAACCAAATGAGTTTTTTATTTATTTATTATCAGCAGTTTTATATAATTTACTCAATCCGGTACAAGCTATGTTTAATTGTTTTCCAGATCGTGTTCAAAATCGGTTTGATATCTTGGTCTATAGATTCCATTTTTTATTTATTTTACTTACGTATCAAAGATTAACAGACCATTTGTGTTTGAGCGAATGAAGACAGTACCTGAAACAAAGAAAAATATACATTATTACATATATACCTTATATATAAAAAATCTATAATAAATAAATTATATATATATATATATATATATATATATATATATATATATATGGAATTTGGTCCATTTCGAACCTTCTGGTTTATGAAACTCAGTTCTTAGGATTACTTTATAGATATTGATAAGATAGGATACCGTTAGTCAACTGTGTAATAATTAATTTTTGAAATTAATAGCTAACGTTGGTTAGTAGTACGACATTTATTTAACATCATACATACTTATAAGTTTTGTCGTTTATAACTATTATTTTGATTTTATTTATATCAATGATGTTTTAAGTATAATATGAAGATCAGGTGAAAAAATATATATTTAGAATATTATTATTCTAAATAACTCCGTAAAACAACTCTGCTTGATGATCTACTTACCTATCAAATTAAATATAATAATAATAAAAGGCTAAGCGAATCCGATGGTTCAATACCGATACCACCAATCGAATCGCTGTCTAATAACCTCCGTCCACAGACTACCATCCAAATCCGTGAAACCATCCATAACGCAATCCTCCCACTTACATTTCGGTCTACCCCTCGGAAGTTTACCAGTCGGCTCTGCGTTTATTAAATTTTTAGGAATTACTTTGTTAGTGAGCCCAACAACTTTACTAGCCCATTTCAACCGTCGCGATGATATTACTTCGATTATATTAACAGGGTGCATGCTCCGCAATTCCGCGTTGTGTAATCTCACAAATTCTCCAGTGGACTCGTCCTTTTTCGGACCAAATATTTTACGCAATATCTTATTCTGGAAGACCTCAAGGAGTTGTTCGTCGTTCAGGGTTAACGGCCATGTTTCACACCCGTACGATGGAAGGATAATAGTTTTGTATATCCTAAATTTTAAGTTTCTGGACAAAATGCGCGATCTAAGTAATGTTGATACCGAAAAATATGAAGAATTTTTCGCCTTTAATTCCTCTTGAATTTCGTTTTTTCTAGTAACCACAGAACCCAAATACGTAAATTTCTCAACGCGTTCAAACCTATTTCCTCCTATATCTATATCAAAATCGTCGTCTTTTCTGTTGCTAAGCATATATTTCGTCTTATCCGTATTTATTTCTAGGCAAACCTCTTTAACGCATCCTCATTAACAATGCCTGGTAATAATTGACACAATTAAAAACAATGCAAACAAAAAAAGTTGATTTTCTTATCTTATGATATTCTAAAGGTAAACTATAGTACTAAGTAATACATAGTATTAATTACTTACGAAGTATTGTATGAACTTTTGTTTAGGCTTGTTGAGGCTCACTCAGCCTTTCTGAAGTGATTGAAGTGATTGAAGCATCGTACTTCTTTAGCACTGATGTAACAAATTTGGTTATTATTAATCTGTAACGTCATATCGTACGCTATATAGTTATTAAGCAAAATTTATGTGTCTTTTAAAACAAATTTGCAACTAGAAAGTTAACTCATCATATTTCTTCAAAACATTGAATGATGAACACCGGTTCTCCGTGTTTCATCAATTTCTTAGGAGGCGACAGAACTTTGCTTAGCCTTTGGATCCTAAAATTAAATTGCGCAACTGACTGGAGGATGGAGAGGGGAGAATTTTAATTGACACAGGAGGGCGAGGGGTATCGGATTCCGGGCGCATACCGTTCCCCTAGGCTTCCCGAGGAACTCGCCTCCACCGTGGCACCGCCTCCTATAGAAATGTTGACTATGCACGGGCAGCAACTTCATATACCAGCCATAGTTTTAAATTATTGACACAGCCTTAACTGATTAAATTTTTAGGGATATTGTTAATATAGTAGTATGGGATACGAAGGCAGGAAAACCTCGTAAGAAAAAACTTTTAAGTGGAGTAAAATTACCCCACTAGTAGAGACTCATCAGATATTAGAATATTAGGTTTACCGCTTGGTATCACTATCTTGAAAGACAAATATATATTTTTAAGTTGTAACCCAATAACAGTAATTATAATGATCACATAATTTGGCAGTCAGGTCTTCTCAGTTATAGTGCAAAATAACAATAAAAATAAAAAATATTCTCTAAGAATAATTGAAAATTTTTAATTTGTAATAGTATTTATAATTTCAGAAAAAAAAATTACATATTTGATAAAGTAATAATAATATAAATAATTATTAAGTTATAGTACAATAAAATGTACGCCAGAAGATGCGAAAAAGGACAGAGTGTTTTCTTTTTCCTTTCCTTTTTGGAATCTATCCTATTGAATTTCAAACAAAAACAGAAATAAGTGGTATTTGAAAATACTAAAAATGGGAAAATGGCTTATAAAGATCGGAAAAGGGTTTGAGACACGGTCTAAGAAAGATCTGAAGATTTTTTGCATGAAGGAGTTGAGTTAGGTCCGAAGGACGGGATCAGGTTTTTCGGAAAATTATTGATGATTAAGGGTTAATGCTTTAAACATTTGTTAATTGTAAGGAGATTAAATCGTTAATGAAAAACCAAGGATGCATTGTCTAGGCATCGAAGGAAATGAATATTTTAACACGGCGACACAACGCGAAATTTCTTCGATAAATCTCAGGTTATTTTTATTAAAGATGAACACACAGATACAGAGCCATCAGAATCTAATACGCATCTTAATGACTATCTTTAAGGGGTAGGTCACCTTTTAGCGCATGAATTCTAATTTTCACCACTTTACCGATAGCCGCTTTTCCGGTCCTGAAAATGCTACCCCGAGGGCTATTCCCTGTCTGCCCCATGTTCGACTAATGAATTTTCCGTCCTTCGAGTCCGTCAATTAGGCGCCAATTTGTGGAGCTTTCAAGTGCGGGGCTAGGATCCAGGCCCTATTACTGCCGTCGAGGAGGGGGTTATAGGTTTTTGAAAAGACAAATTCCTAGCGACTGCCCCTCCTTTCATTAGGAACAGTAATATTGTTAGTACTTTCTGATCGGGATCCTTAATTATTGGCCGAATTCTTTCTGTCACCCCTTTTCCTCCCTTAAGTACATCCTTGCTAAATTAAATGTCATCTGTAACCTTGTTACGATTTCAGACATTTATTGGGTTGAAAAGTCTTCTTGGAAAGGAGGATGATAATAATTTTTTTTATTAAATTTGAATTGATGAAAACAAATTTTTTAAATGTTAAAGGTATGATAAGCACTAAAGCTTCATTTCAGTCAACAAGGCTAATTATTATTTTGTATATAATCAAGATAGTAGACAATTAATGCCACTTTGGAAAAATACCCCGAAACGCTGAATATATGATGTGAAAATCAATACAGGAAGAGATATTATTCGCAATATATCTAATAAATATACTTTAATTCTGTCTATATTTCAGAGGTAAACCGTCGTAAATCCACTTTTGCAAATTTCGATTTTATTATCTTATTTGCATTATTCTGAACATATTTCACTATATGTAAAATTTTGCAACACTTGAAATATAAAGGCTGATCACAATCCACAACTAACAATACAGTACTAACTGATGATTCATGTAATATTTATAATAATTGATGTTTTACATAATTGATGTTTAGTCAAGTGTGTGTGTGTGTGTGTGTGTGTGTGTGTGTGTGTCTATATATATATATATATATATATATATATATATTTTTTGTATTGTGTATATATATATACACAAAATAAAAGATATATATTTTTTTTTTTTATTTGCTATTTATTGCTTATATTAAAACATTCTATTGACACGCCAAATGATTTTATCAATCCAAAATATAACATAAAGGGAGAAAAATCTGAGGTAATCGACTATGTAACATGATAAGATAATTTCTAAGGGAATCTACCGGTTCTTTAAGCACGATTTAAACAAGGAACGAAGGATCAACCGGTAATTTCAGACATTTGAGTAGCCGTTTTACTCTAAGAGGCTCAGGTCTTCATCCCGCCGGAGAGCAAACAATCTCCCCTCTTTAACTTACTGCCCTAGGATGCTCTCTCTTCTAACTAAAATCTCAAGTAACTTGTTATTAGATACTCTTATTTAATGTCGTTATTTAGTACAGAAATGAAATATTTTAAGAACGATGAAAATGAAAATTGGAATGGTTACTATTAACTGAACGTATTATAGAGTAATACAGCTATGAAGAAATACCTATAGAGTTAAAATTATACATTCAATTTCGTTACCAAGGATCTCTCTGTTATAGGTTTCCGATAAATGTTATCAGAATGCTTATCGGATATTGACATAATGTAATGTCAATATATTTATAATATATATATATATATATATATATATATATATATATATATATATATATATATATATATATATATATATATATATATAGAAAAGAATATATTTATTCTTTTCATTTTTTTGTCAGTACACTTTATATATATATATATATATATATATATATATATATATATATATATATATATATATATATATATTTTTTTTTTTTTTACAAGAATGTTCTTTTTTTAACATATATGTTATAATTGAAATAGAATTTAGGAGGTTACACAACGCGGAATTGCGGAGCATGCACTCTGTTAATATAATCGATGTGATATAATCGAGACGGTTCAAATGGGCTTGCAAAGTTGTTGGGCTCAGTAAAGAACGAATTCCTAAAAAGGTAATAAACGCTGAGCCGACTGGTGAACGTCCGAGGGATAGACCGAAACGTAGGCGGGAGGATTGTATTAAGAGTCATCTAATGAATTTGGGTTTGGATGGTATTCGGTGGACCGAGATTTGTAGACAGCGATTGTTGGTATCGGCATCGAACCTCCGGGTTCGCTAAGCCTTTATTAGTATTATTATTATTATATGTTATAATTGAGTTTATTTTCTTTTTTACTTGCACGTACTTGTTATTCTTAAGGAGCCTAGTTCCAGAATAAAGTTTATTTTTCTATTCACTCTCACTCGCTCTCTCTCTCTCTCTCTCTCTCTCTCTCTCTCTCTCTCTCTCTCTCTCTCTCTCTCTCTCTCTCTCTCTCTCTCTCTCTCTCTCTCTCTCTCTCTCTCTCTCTCTCTCTCTCTCTCTCTCTCTCTCTCTCTCTCTCTCTCTCACTCACTCTCACTCTCTCTCTCTCTCTCTCTCTCTCTCTCTCTCTCTCTCTCTCTCTCTCTCTCTCTCTCTCTCTCTCACTCTCTCTCTCTCTCTCTCTATATATATATATATATATATATATATATATATATATATATATATATATATATATATATATATATATATATATATATCAATATCATTATACAGCTGTAGGTTAATGCGACCCTCTAATTAAACTTCTAATATAAAGAATGGAATCTATTATTGGATTAACATGAAAATTAGAAAATCGCGCAGAGGTCAGCGGTTATTGTTAAACCAAATTACAGCAAGTTATAATTAACGTGTATAACGTTAAATAAATAGTTTTTATCAAATAATATATGATGACGAACTATTTCACAGTTATCTTTTTTTTTCTTTCTTTTTTTTTGCAGTAAAATACTAAATTATAACTACTACTGTTTTATCATGATAAGAAACACTATAGCGCTTACTGATTTCGACTCAAATGAAATATATTTTGATGTGTATGCTTAATGACGTAGATTTCAGGATTACATATTTCATTGACACGCCAAAACATGTATATTGTTTCCTGATTCGTCTTTGAATCATTTTTTTTTTATTTTTACTCTAGTCTCTTTTCGTTTTTCAAAACCCTGAACTAATATAATGAGATCCTTCACGTTATACACTTTTAGATATTGTATAAGTAACTACAGGATAGACGCTTTATTGTATGCTTAAAATACCTTTTAAAAATTCGTTGCTCTACCACCAGTCATTTTTTTAATTCTTTCACTCAAAACTCACCATGTTCAACGTTTCACTAATTTTCTTTCTTCAAGATTAGGATTAAACATGTTTTTCACAACTGCGTTTCTGAACGTATTCCAGGCTTTCTATAGAGCATGGTACGCTGGCGTTTTGATCAAGTTAAAAACTTTATCCTAGTACGAGCATATTATCTTATCGGATCTGGACACAAAGGGAATCCTTAAAATAGTAGTTCCAATAGCTTTGATTCTGCATTTAGCTTCCTTCTGATAAGGAATCTACCAGCTGGTTTTTCTTGGACATAACAGGGTATGCTGATAATTGTTTAGGACAGAACGATGTGTGACTTACTGATCTCATCTAATCACTCACCTAACGGTTCTTACAATCTACTGCATCTGATTTTCTTAACTTCATCTGTGAAGATAATTCATAAGGAATTCTCGAAATGAAGTATCATTTTGTTACTACTGACTCCATTACTCGAAGATCAATGATGACATAATTCAATCTGTTATTTTGGATTAAAAGTACGGCACTTTGAATAATTAGGAGTCCATGAGCTAGCGCGGTGGGGGTGGGGAGCGAAGAAGGAGTAGGGACGTCAATTGAAATCTAATAAGGAGAGGCTGTATAATGGCTTTCAGCTGCACTCAGTGAAATTAACAAGATGCCGCTCTTCTCATCCGTCTCTCTAACTGAAAACAAATCAGTTTTACATCTACTTAAATAATTGTGCACTTTACTTACGGTTCAGGTTTAATGGCCTCCGCGGTTCTCCGGCAGTCCTTAAATTAAACCAGAATAAAGCCTTTATACAATAAGCCTCTGGCGTCGACGTTCCTCCATTGATTCTGTTGAAAGAGCCCGCAATCCTTTCTCACCGAGTCGGAAGGAGTCCGGATTGTACTCTAATTGGAGGGCATGCTTTCCAGAATCCTTTGCCAGCGCTTTTACTTCACTTCCTCTTCCAACAGAATCTGTATCGCATGTGGCAAACTTCTGGTTGCCATTCCTGAAGCTAACCTTTGATGAAACTTTGCACGAATTCCGAAATGCGTTGGTTCTTTCTCATATGTGGTGTAGATGAAAACTACGCTTCCAACTTAGACGTAAACCACCAAAGTGAATTCGGTGACAGGATCTCAATAGAAACCTGGTTAATATGTTATGCTTCGCTAATCAACTACAATCGGTAATAGGTAACAATTGACAATTAACAACGAGCGCCCTTCCTATATCTACAATCTCCTTCAATTCAAGTCTTCTAATCCCTTATATAACATTCTTATCTTTGTACGCCTTTCCTTAGATCTGCATCGTTCTATCGCTCCTTAATTTCTGGCTTCAGTACTTTCTTGATTTCCTCCTAAAATCCAACATGACATTTCCTTATCTAAGGAATGTAATTAAATAAAATATGTAAATAATTAAAATTCTCCTACTCCAATTCGCGTTCACGATCGGGCCAAGCGCTGGCTAAACATGGTATCATGTAAGACTTCAGTTTCATTATTTTAATTTTATTCAAATATGAATAGGTGTATATCGAAGATCACTAATAAAAAAGAATATTTTTCTTTCCTTTTTTATTATTTTTCTTTTATTTAGGAATTTCTTATCAAGGTATAAGAACAGTTAGGGACACGTATTTTTTTTGTAATATTTTTTTTTCATGCCTTATCATCAGTACGTTTTATTAAAAATCATTATCATAATCAATTCATTAAGAAGCATCATTCACAATCAGTACCCTTAAGCATATCAGAGATTTATCATTGGTGTAAGTTTTTGATTAGCGGATGGATTTTTTTAACTTGTTTATATTGTTACAAGATTTTGTTTTTTTTATTTGTATTCATTACGCCAAGTATGTTTAAAGAATCATTATAGACTGTATAATATCGACTGGGCCAAGAATATTTTTAGTTATTATTTTATTTTATTTAAATATTGATTTTTATTATAATCATGATGATTTAAAAAAAAAAATTGTACTTGAGTGTGTTATGTAATTTCTTGTTCTTTCAATTTTTGCCATAGTTATAGCCTCAAATGTTTTTCTTTTCAAGGTTTAATTATTTTCATGAAAAATCTAATAAAATAATACAATTAAAAATTATTCAAATGTTCACATTTTAAAAACGCACACATTAGCATCCAAATTAGTACAAGAAATAATAAATAAATGAAAAGACATGGATAAATAACAATGGCAACAAATATACTTAAGGACAAAATAAATAAACAATAATCATAACAAATATCGACCATACTAGTGATGGTGGATAATCCCCAGCACGTTCAGAATAATATTCTCGGCCAGTATCGCAACTTCCCTGTTGCTAACACCTAGGTCTTCCAGAAAGGTGTTATGCTGTTTGTTCCGCGAGACCCAATCCAGAGGCCTCTCGCGGTGAACTCTCTCTTTCGGAAGATCTTGCGGAATTTCTCGTAAATTTCCCTCTTTTACCTTTCCACTCCGCCTACCTGATCAAGGTCGTTACTTTCAAACCTCACAATTGGATCCAAGACCAGTGCTCTTTGCGGTCTTGCAGAATGCGACAATATCTAAATATCTCGCGGATCCGCCAGCGTCGATGCAGCATATCTCGTCGAAGCAGGTCAAGCCCTTTTCTCTGAGGAGCCTTATCAATTTGTGCTATACCCTATGGTGCCGACGTGTTGTGAGGAGTGAGTTGTTGAGGCATTTTTCAGCACATGGGGTGGTCTTTCAGACTCTGCCGCATCAGATTATCTCAACTTCACTCTGCTATTCGATG
This sequence comes from Rhaphigaster nebulosa, assembly GCA_948150685.1. Taxonomy (NCBI): domain Eukaryota; kingdom Metazoa; phylum Arthropoda; class Insecta; order Hemiptera; family Pentatomidae; genus Rhaphigaster; species Rhaphigaster nebulosa. The sequence continues at coordinate 35,212,244 of OX411308.1, forward strand.
GCTTCTGGTACTCCACGCAGAGGTGCATAGTTAATATGCAGCTTTAGGAGGTTAGACTATTCCGACCCCGATAGAACTTGCTTCTCACATATGCATCTGTTGGCTTCGGGGTCACTTTGAAATGACGAACACCTGCGCCCTGCCACTTACAATTAGCCCATTCCTCAAAAGCGTTTTCTCGCAGCGACTGTCGTAGAGTTTTCACACTTCGGTGGTCCTGATCAACACCCAGTCTATCAACATCCAGTCAGGCACATTCAGCTATTTCCTCTTTATGATCGAATGTGGACTGGAACAGGACATCTGGGTCATTCGACAGTCGCTGAGAAATGCTGGAATGGAGCTTCTCGTTGTCTGCGGATCAATCAAAACTTTATTATTTATTTATGTTTATAATGTTCATAATTAATGTTCTTGTCATAATGGTGATACTAACGGGATTATGTTTTATCTTTATTTAAAGAACCGCATATCTTAAATATAGAACTTTTCAATAAAAAAATTATTGAAATAATAACGTTCATGATGTCATCTTTTTATGATTAGCGTTTTGTTTAATATAATTGATTGTAAAATTTTAATTTTATCCTATCAAATGGCACTGGAAAGCGTGCAAGTGTACTAAGCCAAGACAAATATGGCTGCTAAAATAAAGTTAGGGAGAGGTGAGGGAGTGTCAGTGATACGGCAGAGAGAAGGGGGGAGGAGGCATGAGGATATAAAGCTACAAACCGCAAAATGAAAAAGTTTTCTCATCAAACTTAGAACTGTAAAAACTTCCACAATGCTTCATCATCCTCGATCCCTCCAACCTGACAGAGATGGAATCTCACTTGTTCGTCTAACATATGTCTCACGAGCAAATCTTTTCTCTCTTTTAAGGAAGGCCACTTTAAAAGTACATGACGTGACCGTAAATACACTCGTAAAATAATTTTCTCAAAAGGAAAAATTTGAAACTAGAGAATAACATTTCATTCTTGATTATTTCAGCTATTACCATATTACTCAAATTTCACTATTTATATTGTTATTTATGCATGCCAAAAAGGGCCGCTTTCGAATGGTACATTTTTTCTTTTTTCGCGAAATCGATCAGCACGATACTGTTTAGATTATAGAAATTGAGAATTTATAATACTTTCTAATTTTCTTTACGAATAATGAAAGTGGTCGCTTGCGTCAAAGGTAGGCTCCCTGACGTGTATTGCAGTGAAAATTCAGTGTTTCCGCTTCAGTGAAAAATTATATTCTTATGAGAATTAGAATGGAGAGATTTGCACTTGTCTGGTGCGGTTCAATTTCAGTGCTGTCTACTCCTGTGTAAACTCGTTCATTGTAATCCTCAGAAGAATATAATTTTTCACTGATAAGGAAACACGGAACTGTCGCGGAAATGTGTAAATGGACCCTTAAGGTCTTCAAAAATAAATTATTGTCCAGACTATTTTTCCCAAACAGGGAGATAACTATTAAGTGATTCTTTATAAAGTCGGCTTCCAATCTCTTCCGATTATGAAACCTATGGGTTCGCGAAGTTTTATTTTTATGATATACATATATTTCTATTTTATTAAAATGCCATAGTTACCAGTAATGAGTTCGCATTTCACCTATTATTTCAATTATTTATCAATTGTTAATTTTTACAGATAATCAGGTAATGATAAATTCTAAATCCCATTCATCTCCCAAAATATCAGTTTATTTGAAGTGAAAAAAACAGTTTTATATAACATAATCAGTCTTTTCCTTTAGTACTACGTTTCTATACTTTGAAGATTTGATTAAAAATAATGTAATTCCATGGTACGATCATTTTTTTACTTGCATTTTTAAACAAGAAGGAAAATTTTGATATTTACACAGTAGCTGATTTTTGATTAATGCATCACTAAATTAGATACTTAAATTAAAAGATAATGACAACATAACTCATATGTGTTTTCCCCTCCCCTAAAATAAAATAACTTTCCATTTAATTCTATCGCTCTAGTATCTTTCTTCTTTTTCCCCAATTAACTATTTCTTCATTGAACTCCTCTAATCAATGTTTTCTCATGCGAACTATCTGCCTTTTGTTTTCCGACGTCTATTTTAAAATTTGTTAGCAAGTACGTTTATGCTGGGTTACATGTTCAAACCATTTTCACCTCATGGTTACAATGATTCAATTATGAGCATGATTCGTAATTGAGTTTTTCGTTGTCTTAGTTTGTATTAGGAATTTTCTATCATAACATGCTGGCTTCTAATATTTGCTAGGGATCTCCCATGATTTTTCATAATCGTCCAAGAGCTTATATATATTTCTCATAATTAATAAAGAATAATCTTTATCATATACATTCGATGCGTCATATTTCAACTTCCTCCTGGTATCCTACAGCTTAAAGGCGTATCCTACAGCAGAGTTTAAAGGTGTATTCACTGATAATCGTACATTGTAATTCAATTATTAGGATTCAGATATCGGAATAAATTTGGAAATATAGCATATTCGAGATTATTTTCAGAATTTTATTTGCACAAGTTGATAGGATTCGGTTTCCATCGGTTGGACAAGACCTATTCGCCGGGCACGGGAGAGGAACTTAGTGCTTGGCAGCTAGTGACCGGAACCTGTAAATACTTGTTAGTTTCGCACTGCCATAAATACCCATTCCCTCGCCCAGTGGATCTCTCTTTCCTAATCTTAGCAACCTCCTCCGCACTAACAGAACCCCTGAATCGGGGTTGTACCAATTTACGAGCGAGTGCTATGTTTGCATCTTGTAAATTATCTTGTGAATTACATCAGCGTCAGACTATACAGGGTATTTCTCCCCATAAGATGCAATATAATTTAGTGTTTCATTGGTAGGGCTTATGGAGGGCTTAATAGAGCACTGCGTTACGTAATCTTATTTTCTGGTTATCTAATCAGAAAGGTTAATGAGGACTAGACTAGATAGGGTTGTTACTGAGGAATCCTCTATTCGCCTTTTGCAATTGTTTACTGTGGTTAGAGTTTACGAAAATAGATTTAATCATAATCCCCTCCTTACTTTTTAATTTATACTTAATGTCATGAATTTGTCACGCAGAGCTTAGCAGCATATAAGCTAGTTACCATTCTGTTATTTTCATGTAAATTAACTGGATTGACTGTCTCGTTGGCATTCCTCTATTTCGTTTAGCTGCTAATCGAGGTTGTTGATAGACAATTATATAAAAATTAAAAGTAGTTTATTTGAAAAAACGAAATTAACTCAATATCAATGAACATTATTTTATTAATTTTTGTTTAAACCTAAATCAGATTATTGAAAATTAATTGTTATTTCCTTCAGGGACCAACATTCCTAAGGCCGAATCGAACCTTAGTCAAACGGATCCCGCCAACCATAATAAAGCTATGATCACACTGTTCGGCTTTCGATTCGACATCGCAGGCGACACCCCTTTCGACATGTCGAATCGAAAGTAGAACAGTATGGACCTAGCTTAATAACGACTTGTTAGAGTTGTACCAAATCTAAAGTTATCGATAGTTTTTCCATAAGCTATCAATAATATTTGACATTAAAGTATTTTGTCTCTGGAACATAATATTCCAAAGTATAGTACAATTATTCGGTATTGTAGTATTAATGTTATGTAAATATGGTATGAATAAATAATTGTAATGTGCGTGATCACGTTACTGCTCAATTAGGCAGATGCTCTAAATGGTGCAGAAATAAGACAAACTAGAAAAAAACAAATGAATTTATAAAGCTTTTTCTTGAATCTTATATCAAATTCTTTCAACTAACTGTAATAGTAGGGATCAATTGATAACCATATACCGCAACTCGATGTTATTAAAATTAATATGTTCAAATGAAAATCATTTTTAATCAGCATAATTAATGTGTTATGTCATTGTCACCAATAAATTTGTTTAATCAATAATAATAAATACAAAAAAATGGACAACTTGCTGATGCGAAAAAATATCCCTTCCATTCATATTATCGGAGTTAAACATTATGGATAGTCCTCAATATCCAAGACTTAATCATTTAGCTTAATCGTATTAGAGCCCTTATTCGGGATGGCCAACAAAACATTAATTAATTCGGCACAAATCATTCCAATCATTTATAATAATTTTATATAAATAAAAGGTAACTTGAAAAATCAGATTCGATTTCTTTATTATCATATTACATTTTTTTGTAGCCACTAAACAACAGTGGAAACTGATAATAGTCAGCATCGGTATTACTTCTTGAGAGTTGAGTTTCAAAAATGATAGCCAAAACATGGAAAACTCCGAATCAAAACCTATATTTCTTCCTATGTATTTTCTTCCATAAAAGAACTTTTAACGATAATAAAATTAAAAGTTATTTTCTATAATTTTAAATTAGTTATTGTCTATAATATGCTATCAAACTGGATGGTTTTCCACTGATTAATCCCACAACCTGCAGCTGAGAGAACAAACGAGAAGGCTCTAGAGAAAATCCCGACTCCCCAGGAACCCTAGGGCGGGAGTCCCAGCGGTCCTTGGAAAAGATGAAGTCGAGAGCCTACACAAAGAATGCTGACTCATTAAAATGGAGATGGCTGGACACTGTGCCAGGTTGGGTAGCGGGCGGCGGTCCAACTTCCGTACCGAATGGCTTCCTTGGGAGCCTATGGAAGAGGAAGTAGATGTGAGTCAGGGGAAAATGCGGAAAAATGTTGGGAAAACTGGTTAGGGCTAGGGAGAAGATTACTTGCAGAGCAGTCTCTGCCATTGCATTTTCCATTATATTTTATTATTTGTTACTTTCATAGATATTTTATTAGTTATAGCTTAAGACATTGCCCCTCTAGGATAAAAAAAAAAATAATTTAAAAAAAATCACAAATATATGAGTTGTTGAATTTAAGAGGTCTATCACCTATAACACAAAAAAAAATTGGATAATCTCACCTATGTTGTACTGTATTTATATTTGTAGCACCTGTGAATAGCGGGATTATGTGCAATTATATGGATTTCGAGTTTTGTACCAGAAACCTTATTATTCTCTTGTTATTCCGATTTTGGAAACAACTGCGATTTTTGCAGGTGGTCCTCTAATCATGGGTGCAACAGATATTACAAATCTTTTGATGATTTTTAAATTCAATTTTCTATACATGTTAAGATGGTTTAAAGATTTTTTTTTCATTTTAATTAGAGAGCGAGAGGCTAATGAATGCAAAAAAAATAAATAAAAAAAATGGAAAAATGGACAATAGACGCTTTGAAATTCCCGTAATTTAGAATTATGGAATGGGGCATAAAAAAATACTTATAAATAATTCCAAAAAAGTAATGATGATAATTAGTATTATTTACCATGGCTATGCTCGTTTTAAGGCAATGTATTCAGGAACTACATTCACAAATTTAGGATGGACTTTTTGAATCATCCATCATGAAGTTATTGCCAGAAAAATATATTTGCGTTTTGTCCTGTATCAAACACGTCGCATCTTTTTATTGCTTTTGGTAGAGAAAGTATATTAATCATTAAAAAATTATGACCCAAACGTATTCTTTGTCGATTATTCTATGTCGATGGTGTTGCCCACTGTTTCTTGGCATCCCTAGTAAAATACCAAAATTTAGATGAATCATCTGCAGTAAATAGGTTTTTTTTTTTTTTTTTTTTTTTGGCGTTGACGAGTTCTGAGAAAAAGTGTTTTGAAAGAGAATTACAAACAGTTGTATAGTTTTAACTTTATTAATTTTAGGATTAATATATTATTTTTGGGAGATTCGAGAAATAGGAGAATAAGAAGAGTCAGCGGGAGGGCTTGTTAAGAGGAATCGAAACGAAGAGGGGTTGTTTATCAAACAGGACCCCGACGGAAATGAGCTTTGAACAGTTGACAAGATGAAACATTTCAAACAGTTTGCGACTGACACAAACTTCATTAGTGGTCAGCCATGCTGGGAGGCGTGGGGGTGGGGAGAGCCGGAGTAAAAGCATAACGTAATGGAAGACAGAGCATATAGCTAATTTACCACGTACGCTTTCTACTTCAGCGCTAATCTCTCTTTGGTTTGGCTGATTGTGGTCCAATCAGCTTTTGATGTGCCCAATCTGATTGAATTAATTCCATTGGTTATCCAGTGTCTAGTTCAGGGGATTCCAAACTCCAGCCCGCGAACCAACGTATAGTTTATTTCAATTACATTGTAAAATTTATAATGCAAAGGTACATTAACACAAGCGAGTTTTCACTCTCGAGAGTAATATTCTCAAATATAGTAATTAGCAAATAAAGTATTACTTGAAGGTGAGCTCCCCAAGTTTATATACCACGTCGAATCAGATTTAAACGTTCCTTCCCTCCTCTCGGAGAGTAGTTTCAATTCATTCAAAACAGTTTTCAATGTCTTGAGAGTTCTCTCCGAGAGGAGGGGGGGAATGTTTGCACCTGCTGTGACTTGACTTTATAACTCTCGCAGAGCTCAATATCGAACTCCCGAAGGCATTTACTCTCGAGAGTATATCTACCAATCTCGATATTAAAAAACTCGCTAGTGTAAACGCGCCATAAGTGAATCATACAAAAAAATAACAATATGTTAATATTTAAATACCAATTAAGAAACACAATAACCGTTATATATAATGCAACTTGGCATTTTACCGGTAATTAATGATATGAGTTGGTTAGTTAATGATGAGCGGCATTCTTGGCTCTTGGAAGTTATTGTCAGGATGAGGGGGTAATCCAAAAAATGTTTACATATTCAATTACTTTTGGTTTTTTGAAGGTTATATGATGTATTGATATACGATATAATACTTTTTGAGGACATCTTAATCTTCAAAATGCTCACAATTTATTTATTATAACATTATATTTTGGACTCAATTTTATTTGTAAAATAAAATATTTTTGATGTTAATATATTATATAATTATTTGTAGAAATTTTCTGAAGATAGACTGACAGTCCTTTCGTTTTTTCTCTCATTACGGAATTACAAGTTATAATTTTGGGGAGATAGGATTTCTTCATAACAACTAACCTTAATTAAAAAATATATATATATATATATATATATATATATATATATATATATATATATATAAATATAGTCTAGAATTAACCTAAATTAATGTAATAAAAAATTCCATTTAAAAAAATTAAATATTCAAATCAGATCGAAAGGTGGACGAAACTAATTAATGAAATCATAACTAATTAGCTCTCTGCTAATCTGAGAGGTAAAATTATTCCATTTTACGTAAATCACGTTATTTCGTAGTTTTTCCTAGAAGAAAAATATATGTTACGGTTTATTGTTTAACAGATTCATTTCTATAGTGGTAGTTAAAAAACTCTTTACAATTATAAAAAAAAAAAAAATAAATTGAACAAGGCTAAAACAATATGAACTGCTTTCCAATGTAATTTGGTATGGTATTGGTGAATATATTTAATTAATACAGTCCATTAATTATTCTCTGTAGCATTATGAGAAACATTAGCCGTGATATTATCACTAGTTAATTATAAATATCTTCATGGTCGCCTTTAGTGAACATAACGAGTAAATTAAAATTAAAATAATGAAATTACTGGATAAATAAACTGTTTTTATTAGAATTAAAGTGATATTTGTTAAATAAATTATAATAAAATAAAAATAAATTAATTCATATTAGTAAATTTAAAGAAATAAAATTTCTGAATCAAAAGTACCTTTTGCCCAAAGAATTATTCATACGCATAAAACATTGTACTATTTAACTGGTAGGTGAAGAAACCGCTTTGTTGTTTAAAGCTTGTCGAAGTTTAGACCTAGTTAGAATCAGCTGATGAGTATTGTATTGAAGCTAATACCATTCTTCCACTTATTCAATTTTCTCCTATACATTTATCAGGATATTTCTGAATTTAACCTTAAACTAAATAGACCTGATTTAGTGTTGTTACAATTATTTACAGATTTAATATTGTTGAAATTATATATTTTTTAACAACGTATATTGTAAGTATTACAAATTTTAAAGAATATTAAATGATCCTGTTATTCAGAAGCTAAACATTAAATAGCCAACCCTATAATACCTTGTTGCCAGAAGGGTGACTCGACATTTAAAGTACTCTTTAGCTCCTAACAAAAAAAATAAAAGAAAACCGCAACAAGAGATAACGCTAAACGAAAGAATGACGGAAAGAGAATGGTGAGGGAATATGAAGATAGTTAATCGTGAGTATCCTTAAGGGACTGGCCGCCATTAGATATTTTTAACAAAGAGAAGTATAAAAGGGCGACTCGAGGCATTGTGTGGCCGTATTAGCATCATCTCTGGGGCCCTTAATGCATTTGTAATGGCCCTTCTACTATTCGTATCCCTTCACAATGGACGTCGCAGGCCGCAAGTCCTTTGTGTAGTGTCGCATCCAAATTAAACTTGCCCGTTTTTACTTGATTCTACGTTTAAACTTATCTTAACAAAGAGAATAAAACATGCCCTCATGGAGTCCGACACCTATTTAGGGCACAGTCTTATATCCTTTCCCTTCAGCGTCGCCTTTCTTCAAACGGAAGAAGTTGAGTTCTTGCGCATTTTTTATGTATATATATATATATATATATATATATATATATATATATATATATATATATATATATATATATATATATATATATATATATATATACCATTTTCACTAGGCGTTGACAAAATCCAAGATTAATATACTCCTTAAAGATTAATATAATTCTTTATAGTTGATATAGAGTTTGTTCTCATAGAATAATTCATAGTTTAATATATCCTTAATAATTAATTCAGATTTTTTAGTATTGAATACAAATTCCTGATATAGTCTTATTTTAAACAAATTATTGCAAAAATATAACACGCAGATTCAGTTATCAAATATTGCACTGTTGAACGCGAGACACTTGCAAAAAATTGTATGTCTCTCGCATCGAAAAATTTAAGGACTAAATTATTAATAACTCCAAACTAGAGATGATTAATAAAGAAAAGGATACGTTTTTGAATTATAGGAAAGGAAAAGATGCATTTTTTTAAATTTAAAATAAACAGCTGAATTATGATCAATGCTTTACTCATTTTTTATATTTTTTGACACCAGCTGTAGTTATTCTTGATTCATCGGTAGCTGATCTGCTAATGAAAAATCGAAGAGCTATGGCTTTTGAAGCTTTCTTATTTTCAATAGTAAGTATCTTGCTTATTTTTTTTCTTTCTTGAATTTGAAATTTTAAATACCTTGGTCTGTCTGTAGGTGCAGGTTCTAAGTTGACGAGGAAAACAAACAAATTTTAACGTTTGATAGCATATATATAATAATAGCAAATTTCGTATGATGTATAAGAATTTCATTTATCAAACTGAAAGTTATTCCTTGTAATATTTCAAATCTTAAAAAATTATTCGTTGCATGGAAGCTCAAAGCTCCATAAATGTTGATTTTAAAAATATAAGGACCAATAATTGGCTTCAAGAGGACATTAAATATTAGGAAGGGGATCCGAAGCCAAGCCGAAGACAAATGGAAATAAGCGACTTAAGCTAAAAGGATGTGTACCAACCGTTTGTGAGGGAAGTCGATAAATTGCCTCATTAATACATTAAGTGTTCCACTCGAAGCTCTTTACGAAGAGAATCATAATGCTCAGGGCACTTTACTTGTTAACACAGTGTACTTAATACTCTTTGTCGCGGGAGAGATCTTTATTGTACAGAAAAGTTACCTAATATTCCATTTTTTTCTTCTAAATTTAGTATGAGAAGACAAAAAAATGTGTTTTTGAAGAAATAGTTTTATCGGTTCAGTGATGGTAAAAACCGTTAAATTAGCATCTTAAATTACTAATAATGATTTTTGAAAAAAAATTAGAAACTGTATTATTCAAGGTTCGATGATTCAGAGAATTCCATTTCAGTTCACGACTTATTAATTTATTTTTTCAATACTAATTACTATTTGTCTACAAACAAATACTTTCCATTATGGTTTGTTCCGATAGTTTATGATCACACGAGCTATTTCCTATTAGGCAAGATTTAGAAAAAAAAATCGATTATTTCAAGGAATCAAAATTATTCATTCATTTCTAGGGATTATTAAAGATAAACTCTGCAAGGAAATACATCCATGAGGTAGGACATCACTTAGAATTGCATATATATTTTAATTTAAATTTTTTACATTACCTTCCGGTGAAATAATTTTTTAACAGTAATTCTTCAAATATAGGTCTCCATGTCTAAGTTTTCCAGTATTCCATGTAATCTATTACAGCCATAATTTAATTTTTGGTAACATGTTTATTCGTTCATCCTCAATGCATTGATTCATATAGCATTTTAGGGGGTGAAAAGCCGAGGGGTATAAGTGTCTTTTTTTTTTAAGGATAGAGTTAAGTACGGTTATGGATAGACAACGCATGTAAAATGTTTTTCAAAAGCAATGTTTCTCAATATTCAAGGGATATACAACAGAGTCTTAATATAGGTATGATAGAATCTTAAAAAATTTCAGGTTTTATTAAATTGTTTTAACTTTAAAATGTGTTTTCACAAAATTATGAAATTGTCACTTGTATCCCTTGGGCTTCTCGTCCCGTCACTCTCTCTCTCTCTCTCTCTCTCTCTCTCTCTCTCTCTCTCTCTCTCTATATATATATATATATATATATATATATATATATATATATATATATACACACAAAGGATAAGTTGTCATTTTAGAAGTGAACCCTTCTTCCAATAATTAAAATACCTAATATGCTAAAACTTTAACAAATTTTGTTTTGTTTTTTAAACCTTTGGGGAACACTTCGGAATCAAAAATAAACTTTTTTAATTCTAATGCTTCATTTAATAATCATTAGGAGTTTGATAAAGATTATATTCTTGCAGAATGAAATTATGTATTATTTTCACTAATTTTCTCTGAATATATTGGGCGTCTATAGCCTTAATGTATACTTCGCAACTTAAATTTCTCCAATAGGCTAAGGAATGCAATTTTTTATGGAAATATGAAGCAGATTGTAATAATTGTTTAGTAACTATAACAAATTTATATAATTCTGTCTTTATTTTTACTAATTTAAACCTCTAGGACGTGAATTTACGCCAGTCGCTTCTACTCCTCTGATATATAGACGTGATTCACGCAAAAAGGGTTAATAATGGTTCTTAATATTTGCAGCAAATAGAAGTAATGAATAATAATGAAGAATTTTGAATAAAAATTGAATTTTATAATCTAAATTTTCGTCTTTGATGATGGCAATTTTATATTGGTAATTTTCATTTAATTTTTTTATTCAAATGAACGCTACAGAAAAAAAAAAGCTTTTTGTTCTTCCTATTTATTGATTATGGGACAATATTGTAGCTCTAAAACTAGGTACACACTGTTTCACTTTCGATTCAACATGACAAACGGGTAGCATGCGATATCGAATCGAAAGTCGAACAATGCGGACAAGGCTTGATAAAGATGAATCGAGCAGTGTGAAAAGTTCAAGAGAAACTAGCTCTAAATGATTAGCTTTTAAACAGTAAAGTGTTCTTTTATATTATTTATATAAAATAACACTTATATACATTATATTATTTTTACCTATGGCTGACTGTTGTTCAGAGGGAAAAATAATATAATGTAATAACATAATTTCGTTCTGCTGAAGAATTTTGCGGAATAGAGTAATTTTTCCCTTTGTCCCCTTCTAATAAATAATTAATGTATTAAATTATACAGTAAATTGATTTTAAAAACTAGTTTAAAGTCCAATTTATAAAAGAAGCTAAAAAAATGAAAAGACTATAAATATATTAAAATATCAAATAAAAAAAATTAATGTGATGGATGGGGTGAAAATTATTTTTTTTTTTAACTTGTCACTGAAATCTTTCTAATAATTTATAGGACATATATTGGCTCCGATATACCACAATATTTTAACATGATATGAAAATACAAAAAAAGAAAGTACTGAAAGGATTAATTGCCTCATAGAATAACCGTAACCGATAACTATAATTCTCATTACAAAAAAAAAATAAACATAAAAAATTATAAAGTTAATAATTGTTAATTGTATCCTACAGTAAAGCAACCAAACCGTATTATTTTACATCCATTCCAAGTTAAGATGTGTGGTCAATCTCTTTATATTGTATACTTGCTATAAAAATTTGAGAATATTCAGAAATTCAGAAATCGATCATGTTCACCACTTCAGTCGGCTGAACATGTTGAATCGATAAATGTTGCGAAATTGAAGGTTTCTTAATCAGATGATTTAAAAAAAACGTATGCCAAGTAGCTCAGTTCAGCTTCCTCTCTATTTCTATAAACTATATCAGGAAAAACAAATTTAATGTTTTAATAGTTTTATTCGACATATTTTAGACAAATTAATAACAACAAATTAAACAATTGATCATAGTGTGCATTCGCCATCAAACATCGGATTAAAAAAAAAGACGGAATCGGAACCCTCGATTAACTATTCTAAGATCTATTTGTCGAATAATAGAAAATTAGAGTAAATCGAAATGAGCATGCACGACCAAAATTGTGGCGATAGCCCAAAAGAAAAATTGTTTGATATATCTTCGCTAATATTAGTTCGTTAGAGATCTTTTTTAAAAATATATTTAACGTTGAAGATAAAAATATAAAATTTTATATATAAAAATGTAAAATTTTATATATAAAAATATAAAATTTTATATTTTATATAAAAAATACATTTAAATTGTCTTTCAAATGAGCATCTGGAATGTCTAGATGTATAGTATTTGAATTAAAAAAAAAACTAAACCAAGGTAAACCAAAGGAACGTGTGCGGAAGGCTATAGCGCAAAGTTCAAAACGCTATATCTCTGTAAATACGGGTCCGATTTTTTTTTTTTTTTTTTCTTATGATTAAAAAAGAATGTACTTTTTGAGTTATGCGCGAATGAAGTTTTTTTTTCTTCTCAACATTTTTTCTGTTTTTTTTCTCGGCGATGTGCTATATAGGAAAATTAAAAGTGTTCTAAGGAGAATGTAGGAATGTTTCATCAAAATGGTAATTTTGTGGTGTCTTAATAATATATTAGTATCTTTAGTTTTGGAAGAAATCGGATGTACTGTTTTCGAAGGGAAAGTGCCAAATAAAAGGAAAATACGTTTGAGTATGCGTAAGCGAAAGTAGTGGATGGAATTAAACATTGATAAGGGACCATATATGTACCAACCCGAGCAATTCCTGAAAATTTCATCAAAAATCGGATTAACAGTGTAATGTCCGCATATGGATTTGACTGACACAGACAAATTCGTCCCTTGGTGCCTAAAACGTAAAATGCCAGAGGAAATTTTCAATTCCGAGGACATGAAATTTTTTCAGTTCCTGCACGAGCACAAGGCTTCCCTACCTTGGGTAGTGAGGAAGCGAAATATAAAAGAAGAAGGATAAAAAAGGAGCAGAGACAAGAAGCTTCTTTAGTCCTTAAAGATAGGCTAAAGATGAAGTAAAAGATATAAAGGAATAAAAACAAAAGGGGAGCGATTGACTGAAAAGAACAAGGGAAGACGAAACAAAGTAAACAGTTCCAACAAAAGACCGCAGTCCGGAGAGGAATGTATTGTGCTCACCTTTTATTCAGCCAACGGCATTCGGAAAGAATTAGATTTTGGCTGACAGTTCACTTTACTGGAACAAGGGGAGCCCGGCCCAACTTAGTTTTCGGAATTTAATTATGTATTGGGAAGTTCCATAATCAGCATTACATTTTTAGAAATAGAAACATAGCTCAGAACCAAACAAGAATACCTATATAGAATCTCTTGGGGGTTTCTTAAGCAAAATTAAATACGATTTTTTTTAAATCTCGGTTATGACTACAATTATCCAATTTGTTTTCATTTCCATTAATTATGTACTTTGGGTAATAATGTTTCTTTTATGATCTCTCTCTCCGAGCGTAATTTTACGAAGAATTATGTGAAAGGAGACTTATTTTCAGTCCTTAGGACTTACAGCCTCGTGAATAACTGAGTATCTATTTGAATGAAGATGGTCTCGATAACCAGGTTGACCTTTGTTTATCTCATTACTCAAACCAAAACCATGGCAGCAAACGATTTGGTAGGCCTTCTTCTTCTAGCCTTCTGCTTGTCCTTCGAACCATAAATACATTTTCTCAGCGTCTATGAATATTGGGTCCGAGATTAGAAGATATCTGTTTCTGCAATTTTTAGCCGTTACCGTGTAATACCAAGAATTTTTTTTAATACCATATTTCGTTCCACCATGTCTAGTATTATTTACGATTTTCATAATCAGATTCTGCTAGGTTTGTAAACGTAGGGTGGTGAGTTCATGCCCATTCTAAGCGAGTTGTATTTAAGTGTGCGTCTTCTTTTGCGGTTCATTAATTTTTCATGGATTATTACTTAGTTGTTGATTAATTTAAAAAATGACAATATATATTTTTTTGATATTATATACTACATAAAGTTATTTTCCTAATCTGACCCATTTAAAAGAAATTTCCTCATTTATAATATACATTTAAAAAAAAAAAAAAAACCTGGTCCACTACATCTTGCATTTTAATTGGTATTGATTCAGGACGACTCTAATTCGCAGCTAGCCAGAGCAATCAGCTCGCAAGGTAAATATTGGTTGGCGAATATAATCCAACAGAAATGACAGTTTCTAAAATTATCAGCACATGAAATTTAATGCGGGAGTCAAATTATATTTACTTGTTTATGTATATTTAATTATTTTGAAATTTCAGTATTAAGGTTCGAAACTAGAAGATTTAGAAATAGCTGCTAATGAATGAAATGTTTAAACAAAAAAAAAAAAAAAAATATATATATATATATATATATATATATATATATATATATATATATATACACACATATACTATGAAGTATTTTTTTTATCAATTCATATACTAATTATAATAACAGCCCTAATAAGTCAAAAAGTTGCAGTACACGTATGAGTTGTTATTTTCGAAAGTGGTATCTCTCCAGTCTTTCATATATCGTGTTATGTAAAGGTTTCCATGGTTATTAATAAGTTAAACTGCTAAAACTTTTAATTACTTCATCAGGTAATTGTGATCTATTGAATGTTTGATCATAGTCATAAAAAATGATAGTTATATCTTATTGAAATTTTTATTAACTTATTTTTTTTCAAAAGTGGTTTTATAAAACTTTTTTAAAAAAGTTTCATACATTGCTGGTGCATTGTATTCGTATGCAGTTGTCATATACGAACTAAGGCTTAGTAGGACGCTATTAATCCCAATTTTTAAACTAATTAGTGAAATAAGTTGTAATAGAATTAATCTGTAAATGTCTAACTGCCATCATTACTTTAGAACGATTGGTCCGATTTCGAAGAAACATAGTGCATATGGATATTAATTAAAATATATGGTAAATTAATTAATTGATTTTAATTTAATTAAATACAAATTGTATTTTGTAAATATTATAATTTTTACAAAGTACCACAAATAATTATGTGTGTATTGTGAGCTGTGTAAAATTGAATTTATTTTGAAAATGACCCTTAACTCTGCAGAAACGACATGATTTAGAATAACAAATATGTTCCGTGCATAAACTTAATCCCAACCAGCCTTTATTTATTTATTTTTTGGTTACAAATGTAATCTGTATTATTATAAGTTACTTATAAGAATGTTAATTTTTATGGCTAATTTTAAAGCCATTTTTTTTTCTCATGAAGGAAATATTCGACAAGAATTTATGGTTGACTGGATTAAATTAATTTATCTAGGAACAATACTAAATAAAAATTGTGTAGCTATGTATTTTCTTCCTTAACCAATTCGCTCTTCTATAATAACGAGTAAAAATATCGGAGCCTTCATGATGAATTCCATCTGCTCCGGCTAAGGAGTGAAGCAAGGCCCATTTTCAGAACTGTACCGCTATTACAGCTTTATTAAAAGTTTTTCGCTTGAAAGCAGTGGAGGAGGGGGGGGGAGAAGGATAAAAGAATGGGAAAGAAGAAAAGGATGAGGAAGAAAAAGTCTAAAAGAAATTAGGAGGGAGAGGGTTGGAATAAAGGCCATTGGGAGCACTCGCGGGGCACTTGGATCAACATCGTAAATCTCTGCAATATCCCGCCCTGCCATCGGACCCGCATTTAAATCTACTTGTTAAGGGCCTCTTAAGGGCTAGTCTCCTAGGGGCTACATCATATGTTACCCCAACATATGTTCTAACCGTCTCTAATGCCAAGCAGTTTCCCTGATGGATTGCTTTTAACCATGGAGACGTCGGCGATAGGGTTAAACGGGTCATCTAACAGCGGTTTACTCGTTATAAATATACTAAACAACTTTAGTATAACTAGGTGCTGTGTTGCAAACTGAAATCTTAAGCGTTTTAAGTACAGAATTTATGTAAGATTTAGCAGTCCTGAAAATATTACAAATGATCTAGTTAACGATATAATCCTTTATTAAAATTTATTACCTTACCAACTGCGATGCTGATACCTCAATTCATTGGGGTAGAGAGGAAATATAAAATTTCCCAACGAAAATTTTATAGCCTACTGATACACTATATTGGATCTAAAAGATCTCAATTTCTTACCTTAAAAGGTAGGGCAAAGTGCCCTATTATGAGAAATTTTTTGTAAAATTGTGCTGAGATTCCCTAAATATTTTTAATTTTTTTAACTGTACAATTTGAACATCATTTGGAACATCAAGAAAGTTTTAATGAATGGAATCGCAAAAGTGTATAAAACAGTATTTTCAAAAAAGTCCTAATAAAATTGTTTTGGAAAAGGGTTGCCTAATGCAGTATGTTGATTTCACTAAAAAAAGGTTAAAAATGCTTCTTTATAGTTTCAATTATCTATTTGTATTAGTGCTTAAATAAATCTTGCCTAAATTTGGCTAGAGATAACAAGATCTATCTTAACAGCCTGATTAAAAAATATTAAATAAATATAATAACATTGTGCAACAATAAAATAACTTTTAAATGTGTAAACCATAAAAAATAGAAAATAAAAATTGTTACTAAGAAAAATTTCGATGAAAGAAAAACCGTTGTCTAATATTAAGCACAACTTTATTTATTTTTATTTATTTTTTTTTTTTTTTTTACAAAATCAATTGATTCCATAAAATTACAAAGTTTAGGACTATTGACTATTGATAAATAAACCATATGAAAAGCTGATTACAACCATCAAAAATCATTTTTAAAAACAACTTTCTTTTTGTGACAAATCAGCTGTCAAACAGTAGTAGCAACAATATTCTTTTAAGACGTGCTGAATAATTGGAATGGTCTAAATAGGAAAGGCTCCAATCAGGAAATATTTTATTTGTCCAGTAATTACAAGTAGTTTATCACGCAATTGGTATGCAACTAATGAATGTAGAGGAGATGCAAGAGAAAAAAAATAATAAATGGACAAAAATGAACAACAAAATAAATTAATTTCGAGGATTTCAACAACAAGATGTTGAACCTTGGAAAAAAATCGGTATCTTGTATTTTTTTTTCTACATTCTACTATACGAAATAAAATGAACAAAGATCCCCTCTCCCCTCTGCTCCTAAGCCTATACTACGGACTTTTAGTCTACACATATTTCTCTCTTCAATCCCCAAAACCCATCCTTACTAAATTGGATTTGTTTTATCCTCACACCGAAGCCAGAGCCTTCTGCCCAGAGATCAAGGATTTGTGGTACTAACTTATAGAATCGCTAAATTCGCCTACATTCCGCTGAATCATCCGTTTCCCGCCCTATTAGGGAATCAACTATTGAAACCGTGGATCTTTTTAATACATCCATGAAAAAGTTAGTATTTTCTTGAATGATTTAAGAATTAAGCTGTAACTGGGGATGTACTATGCTCCTTAAAGGTATAGTATTCGATAAAGAAAATGCTTATGTTTTATTTAATGCTTTAAAAAGTCTGGAACACCAAAATCCCGTTCCATAACCCTAACCTTGGATGCGACATCTAAATCTTCTATGTAAATGCATTCCTTTAAAAGCAATAATGTTTCCACAGGATTATCTTTAGTTTTAAGAAGATTATTAATTATTATGAATTAGGGAATTTTCATTACCGATTGGTATTTGATTTCAGCATATAAATATCTGATGTGGGCAACATATGACTTCCGTGTACGCCTATTAAATTATAAATCCGTGGCTCAAAAAGTGATACTGAATTGGTTACTAGTTTCCGAAGATTGCAATAAAAATGCCACTCGGCGTCCCGTCATCCATTTATTGACACACACACACTTGTCACTGGAGGTCTCATTCCGTTATTATATGTCGTTTAACTTCAGTAGGTAACTAGTTTCCAAGATATTTCTCCATGTTTCATGACAACAATAAAACTGTCAATATCACTGGATAAAGCATTAGAAATGGACAGTTTCGACATTTCAAGTGGAAAAACCCACTTAACTAATATCTTATTCTCATGATGTAGACTTGTTGATCTCACAAATGGGGAGGAAAAGTAGTATTTTAGACTCACTTTTAAAACTTAAAACAAGTAATAAAAATGTTAAATTGGATTGGCAACCAAATTGCGTTTGTAACCTTTATTACCGAAACATATGATTTCTCTTTTAATTTAAATATAATTTTTTATGTAAGCTAATTATGACTTTCCAGTAAAGTACCCTTTTCCGCTCACGAATCTTAACCAAAATCTAGTTTAATTTATATTGATATAAAAGTCCTATTTACCAATTTGAGAGGTTTTACATTATATTTTAATATATTTTTTGACGAAAGTCTAATATGACCTTCAAGTAAAGTACCACTTCCGGTTTTCCAATTTAGACTAAAATCTAGTATGCTATTTAGATCAATATATAAGTTATAAATACTAAATTTGAGAAGTTTTGCATGGTATTTTAATATAATTTTTGATAAAAATCAAATATGACCTTTAAGTAAAGTACCACTTCTGGTGATCAAACAGTGACCAAAAACGGAGGTTCTCAACTAGATTTTACAACAATCCTAAATACAAAATTTCAACTTTCTACGGCTGACCGTTTTTGAGTTATGCGAAATACGAACGTACGTACAGACGCCACAACGAAACTAGTCAAAACGGATTTAGGGATGGTCAAAATGGATATTTCCGTTGAAATAAGAAAATCCTTTACTTCGTAGAAGGAAGTAAAAACGTCGTGGTTATTGTCGATTTCCGAATAGCGGTTCCAACTTCAGTGTCCTTTCTAATACTAATACTGGATATAACTTCCTTTCAAGTTAGTATAGAAAAATTAGTTGCATCCACTCAGTCAACCACCTCCCTCCTTGAGTTTTGATTTATATTTCTTGTAATGGTTACCTATGGTAACAATATTTGATTGAACTATTGATTTCTATACATTATGGCTAATTACAATCAATATTAAGAATGATTATGAATTAATATTTCAACGTGGACTCATAATTAAGGAGAATAAATATTCATAACGGAAATGGAGAGGATATAAATTTTCAAAAATGACTAAATTGGTAATTAATATATACTGAATCGACTTTATAATTCGGAGAAGGCAAGTTATTGTTCTCAACGCGACAAAGTTTATTTAAGATGCATAAGGCTCATGTGATTCTCCTTCCGGACTTTTAAACGAAGTTGAAAAAAAAAAGTAAAGAAATACGGGTGTGGGATTACAGGAGGCTAAAGTAAGATAGAGGATAGCATACTAAAGGGAAAACTTTTTCTGTTAGGGATGGACGAAGGGTCAGCTGGGGGTTGCATGCTGACTAAGTAAGAGATTCATTTACTTTACTTTTTTTTTCTTCATTTCTAGTTCCAGCTACAGGAGCGGTTAGTATAAGGTTCCGTAATAATCGTTTACAACTGAAACGGATTTCACTGAATCGTTGGCCAGGATCAAAAGTTAATATGTATACGTGTATACACGTAACATGATCTTAATCGAAATATTTAATTTTCGTAGAAAATCTTTGTGTATGTTAAGCAATTTCATATCTAATTTTTCCATATAAATGATTTTTTTTTAATTCATATCTGTATGAAATTTATAGCATATCTATGGTGCATTTCGGGTTTTACAGTAGTTCAAAATCTGCATTAAACTCTTTTTTTTCTTCAGGCCAAATATTTAATTTATTGCTACTTATTATTATTGCACAATAGGTGCAAGTAAAGAATTTTTAATTACGACGCAATATCCATCGAGATGAAGCAGTGTCATACTTCATCATTTTTTGTTTTTGTACACATGGCAGCTATTTATGCTGCAGATCTAATTTCATTTCCATCAATTTTCAGGTGGCTGGTGGGAACTGTAAAGATATCCCATTTTTATAATTTTCGCATGATCTACAGATACATTTTTAATGTAAGCTACAGTAAAATATTAGTAAAATTATTATTGTTATTATTAATAAAATATTTTTTTTTTACTTTTACTTTTTCTTTTAGCGTCTTGTAACATAATATGATTAATTAATAGATTAAAAAAATATAAGTTTTTTTGATTTTTTTGTTCAAGTTTAAGTATCAAAGAGATTCAGCTTGAAATTGTTTAAAGTAACTGTTAACTTAGCAGGTTAAATTAAGTCTGGCTGCAGGTTCTCAAGTAATTATTCAACTCATAAGTTAATAACATTTTCAAAGTTTTCCAGGAGAGCAAAAAGAAGTTTCAGATCGCACTTTATGGCTTGCTGTGGGTTGTGGTCAATAATTGCATTTAAAGTGTCTATTTTTGTATTAACATTTCACCATATTTACGATACTTTATCCCTCGAAAATATGGCCAGGAAGGGTAAAATTGTAATTCTAAATTAATAAAGGCTCACTGAACTGTTTGTTTAAATAAATAACGAATAACGAACGTTTGCGGAAAGTTAAAATATCTTCCAAAAAAAAATTCTCTCTCTCTCCGAAGCGTTTGTAACAATTATAATTAACTATTATAAAATACAGGAGTAATGGTTTGATCAAAATGAATTCAAATGTAGATACTCACTAATTTTTTTTTATCTAAACGTATTCTAATAATGACGCTTGATTAACCTCCAGGGTCGATGCCGATAACACCCTCAAAAATAAAATTAATGTGTATGTGTGTGTATATATATATATATATATATATATATATATATATATATATATATATATATATATATATATAAGATATTTATAAATCAAAAGAGTGTGAGAGTGAGAGAAAGGTTTAGAGAGTGCTAGATACTAAATAATTCTACTTGTTTTATATTCAACACTGAATTATTTGCAAGAAAATTATAGAAAGCCAAATGGTATAACTCTTGATGGTGGAGTCCAGTAGCGAATAATTTTAAGCTGGTCGGATTAGCAATTGGTGCGTATAATGCTTCTTTGTATAATCTAGAACTGGAACGACCATCAAATACCGGAAAGGGAAGTTTTAACCTACAATACCAGTTTTGTCGATAAATTATAAATCAAATCGTAACATTTTTTAAACTTATAAAACTAAAAACTCTGAGTTGGAGAATCGTATAGTAAACAAATGTTCTATCTTGATTCAAAAATAGCACTTTTAGAACCTGTAATTTTAATAAATAAAATATATTTTTTTAATATTATATGAACTATATCCTCATTAAATGCGCTAAAATGAGCAGAGCAATGGACCTAGCGATGCATACCGTGACTTTTTATGTCTGACAATTTTTAGCCAGGGAAGGCCGAGGTATTCGCCGTGATTTAAGATTTTTTATTTTCCCTTTGTATTTTACCCTCCGACATGGCTTCCGAGTCACTGAGCCAGCCTAACTTTCCCTTTTAAAAGTAACAAGGGAGGGAAAAAGAGGTCCCGTAGGAGACAAAAAGACAGCCTGAATTATTCCCGGAGGCTACCTTAATCATGTTACCTAGTTACGGATTATAAAATATTTATAAGACTGCAATCAGCGACGGGGAGGGGGCGCGCGTGGTCCGAATACTCTCCAAGTCCACGGTTCTCGATCCATAATTCAATCTGCCTGCGACGTGGACGTGTGTCCGGGCTATCGCACATTGATTGACCTACTAGGTGTGTGTGTGTAGTACGACCTGTCTATCAATTCATAGAAGAGGTGTTCATGTTTAAAAAAAAAAAAAGAAGTTAGAACTTTTTAAATTTCTCTTTTACCTTATTAAATTAGAACAGTGGTTCTCAAAGTGAGTGAGATGCATGCCACATGAGTGCCGCGAAATTTTCAATTAATAAACTAAAAATTAGAATATGAAATAAATAACCTATACAATTAAAAAAAATCATGCGTTTTTTTTTTTTATTACAATTCTATTTTTATTTTATTTACTTCTATGGTTTAATATTTAATTTATAAATAATATTATTAATAATAATAGGGGTGCCGAGAATTTTTTTAAATAATTTTTGGGTACCTCCTGACAAAAGAAGTTTGAGAACCACGGAATTATAACGTTACCTCATCTCTACTCTGTAAAAGTTTTATCAACTTTTTTTTTTTTAAATTCCCAGATTTGAAATTTTTAAATAAAAATCACTGATTTACCATTTTTTTCCGGATTATATATTTATATTCACCGGAATATGGGGGAGTTAAAAAGACCCAATATATGAGAATGCGGAGAGAATGTGCAGTTTAGGAATTTTCTAAATATCCGAGTAAAGTTTTTATACAGAATCTATTCAAACTGGATGAAATTTAGTCCCCCCCCCCCTCTCTCCACTTCATCACTTTCCCAACAGCATGTGTTTTTGTGGCTATAGCTTTTTCTTTATAATAAAAGAAATAGAAGAATTACACGAATGTGAGGACAGCCCTGCCATTTCTTAAATTTTACTATATTACTAGGATCGTCTGGATCATATATTTAACTGATACATTCACAATTTGAATTAATACGTTCGTTGCCCAAGTGGAATCGGTCCATTTTATAAAAAATTGAAATTGTTGATAAGCATGTTATTTTATGTTAATAATATGTTATTATTTAGAAATGTATTTAAATAAATAACTAGGGTGTTACACAACTCTCCAAATATACACAGAGGCATATAATCAATCAATTTAATCTATAATGTGAGGATATAGTACATAATAAATATTTCAACAGAAAATTGGTTTATTGTAAATGAGTTTTTCATTTTCTTTAACAGAAGGGACATAGATCAAAACAAATATTTTTGGCTTATTATTTTCAATAATGAACCTTTGAAATCGACAAATAAAAAGAAATAAACCCCTCAAAAACAAAAATTGAATAAAAAAAAGATCTGTCTGTCAGTCGCCCGTGAATTTTCTCCGTGACTACTGGGTGATTATTCATTTTTTTGAAATTTGGAACTAAATTTACAGCCCAAACCAGGATGATCGTCTCGGAACTCGAGACTGAAACCTCTGATTTCCCCCGTTTTGAAAAAAAAAAAAAAATGGCAGCCGATATTAGATTAGATGTTTCATTCGTACATATGTCGATTTTTTTTTTTTTTTTTATGATGATAGATGAAAAATGTTGGGTGTTTTGGAATTATTATGCTAAATAAAACATATAGAAAATACAATTCAAAAATTAAATAAAGTAATTTTTCTTTTTTTATAAATAAAAACTTATACAATTTATAAAATGTTTTGTTTCTTTAAGAAGTGTGTTAAATGCGCGGATAAGAACCTGGACTCCGAAGTTCTCTGAGTCCAGGTTCTTACCCACACAGTGCTCGGGTTTTACAAATAGGTTTTCTGTTCCAATCAACTCAGTATCCACTACAGTTCAGGTTGAGCTTCCTCAGGCACACTCATCCTGATAAAAGTGGATCCATGATTCTTCAATTTATTATGGATGATATCTGCATGCTGACCTCAACACTTCCTCCTTTGTCAACTCTTAGTCAAATCAAGTACTGAACCCAAATATTCTTAAGTTGCTAAATGTATTATTATTTTTATATAACATGTTTACACGAGCTTGGGACATCCTCATACATTATCAAAAAAGCTGCCTATACTAAAGTATTATAACAAGTATTTATTTTGGTTAGTTTAATAACGGTTGGTAATATGATAAGGCACGGCTTTCTTTTTTCATTATCCACATTAAAGAGCTTATTGGACTATTGCAGTATATATTTTTTAAATTTTAGTTTAAACAATTTAGCTTTCTATTAGACTATTTCGGCTGCAGAAGATTCAATACAAGAAGACAATCCAGCAGGGTTTGAGAGACGAACTCTGAGGAGTAGGGGCTTAGCAGACGAAATGATAAAGGCGAGCTGAATAATGGAGTGTTTGCTCAGCTCCCATCTGCCCTTTTTCTGCCTCCCTCTGTCCCAGCTAATGGACGACAAAACGGATTACGAGTATCGAGTCGAGAGGAACCACACGCGGTTCACTTACTTCTCCCGAACAAAGGATACCATAATACGTATATAACCGACATAGAGGACCAAAGGTGTGGACGATAAGTAATCCATCCTTTACGGTTTTCCATAATTTTATTGGTTTTTATTATATATCGTTAAAGGCGTTTCGAAACTGCTTTAACGACATAAATAATAAATATATATTAATAAATAATAATAATAATGAAGTTTCCTCCTCAAAATTCATCTCAAGACCTAAATTTATAAGCACAACCTTATTTAACACTTACCTCTAACCTACGTCTCGTTTTATCCCACAGATAGTTACCAAGTAGGTCCAGCACTGGTTTATTGCTGGCATTCATTCGTATAATATAATACAGGATGTCCTTTTTAGATGGCCCGGCTTCATTCATAATTCATTACTCTTGAACCAATAACGTTATAAAAAAAATAAAAAATACGTATTTAATATTTTTCAGTCTAGTTTAAAATTTAGACCTGTTTTTGAAAAAAAAAAAATAAACGGGGTCTCAGATTCAGTACAACTTTAAAATTTCAAATAGAAACCTATGCCTTCCGATACATCATTTTAACGGATTTTTGAAACTGAATTCAATGATGAAACCAGATTTTAAATTTGTCAATAAATTACAAAGTTATGGTACAAAGTTTAATAAAAATAATGCATTTTGTTAGCTATTTTTAATAATTAAAAAAATCCATACTACATACAATCAGAGGTTGGTGAACCTACATTTCATGTTCGAACTGCCTACCCTCTTCGACGATGCAAAGGTTGGCTCTTCTTAGCCACTCTTCGCTGGTGCTCAGTGCGATGTACGCTGATGGATCGACAAGCATTTTCCACTCTTTACTACAGTTCTTCAACTGATGTTGCAGGGTTATGATTGGCATAAACACAGCCAATCCTATTATTTCTGTTTTTTCACTACATCTTTAAAACAAACCTTGATTATGAATTACAGCTAAAAAGATAACAAACACGATGTGAGCCAATTAATTCCTGCGTAACAAAAAAAAAAAATGTAAAGGCAATTTAAAAGTATTAATACCGAAACAAACAAAATGTATTTGTACCATAACTTTGTAATTTATTGACCAATTTAAAATCTGGTTTCACCATTGAATTCAGTTCCAAAAATCCGTTAAAATGATGTATCGGAAGGCATATGTTTCTATTTGAAATTTTAAAGTTGTACTGAATGTGAGAGACCCCGTTAATTTTTTTTCAAAAACAGGTCTAAATTTTAAACTAGACTGAAAAATATTAAATACGTATTTTTTATTTTTTTTATAACGTAATCGGTTCAAGAGAAATTCAGCCGGGCCATCTAAAAAGGACACCCTGTATTGACCGGGTGTGTGCCAAGCAATTTCACATGCTTCTTTAGCCTTATAAATCCTCAAGTGGACTTATCTTTGTTTGGACCAAGCATTCTTTATAATTCATTATTTTAGGTAGTTTAATGCATTTTATTCTTCTACCGTAAGCTTTCAAGCTGCAACCCACTAAAAACTTCAATACGGTCGTAAAGACTGAATATCTTGATATTAGCACCTCAGCGTTCTCCAGTCCGAAGCAGCGCCGGTGTTCGAATCCGGCTTGATAGGTTGACTTATAAATTAAATATTTTTTGGCGCATACTAGAAATAAATCTCGTCCCTTACACTTTGGGTAGAATAGGTTGATAACCTTCAGTATATTCCGTCTTTCCGGTGCTGATATTAAATAAAGACATACAATTAATTTTAAAAAAAGACACTTTAATGATAATAGTCTTGTAAATTCTAAGTTTAAATTTTCTTGACAATAAGTCCGAATTGAATAATTCTCCTATTTATGAATATCAAAAATTCCCTTCCGTTGCCCTTTTAGTTTCTTAGTTCCTAGAAAATAAATTATTAGTTTGATATGATTATTTTTCTATTAGTGAATAGTATTTTATTTTTCATGCTATAAACTGAGGTAACTTTATTTCGGCATTTCAAATTTGAACTTTTTAAGCGGGCTCAAACCTAACGAAATTCGATAATAATAAGCGCGCTTAAAGAATTAAAATTTGAAATTGACTTAAAGTTACACTGTGAGTCTTAAGCTTATTCAGTTTACGGTACCCTGTTTTCATATTTGTTTTGTCATACGACAGGAAATAATAAGAAATAAAATAAATTATTTCCGTAGACGAGAGATAAATCAAATTATATATTTTTTAAAGTATTTAATCCTTATCTCACAGGTGCTCGTACCTTGCCCGAGACTATAATTTACACAATTAATATCGGAACGCTTTAAAAAAAAAAAATATATATATATATATATATATATATATATATATATATATATATATATATATATATATATATATTTACTGACAGCAGCATGCCTTTAATATTTCTGAACGAAATATTTTTAACATCATTTTATTTAATTCACAATGTTTGTTTCCTTTCCCTTGCTTTAACAATGTTGAGGCAGAGGGAGGGGCACTTGGTCCCAAGCCGGGTTAGAAATAATTTGTATTTATAGCTTGTAATTAATATTTTTAGAATTGATTATTTTATGCTTAGAGACCCTGAGATTACAAATTATGATTACGAAACAAAATTAGTATGGAATAAATATTTGTACTGATGCACTTCTTAAAAAAAAAAAACATTTTAATTTGCTAGCCTACTACATGTTATAGCAAAACATTACATTAAATTCACGATTAATATAAATTAAATTAATTCTAAGTTAGGAGATGAAAATCAACATAACTGTCAACTTGATGGTTTTAGATACAATCGCAATTTTTTATTCTAGACAACTCCTAATCTAATAAATATTTAATATGCTTTTCTGATGTCAGTATGCTCTGTTGGTCCCGTATATTTAATATCTGATTAAGTTATGTACACATGAAAAAAACCAACCAAAAATAATCTACGTGAAAAATGTGAATGGAATACTGCAATGCAAGATTTAATAATTGGCCGAGTGAAAGCTAGTATTACTGATCTCAATATTACTAGAGATCAATGTTAACAATGTTAACAATGTTAACTGAGGCGAGAGAGGTTTATGAATAGTCGCATGAGTTATTCAGCAGATTTGCGAGGTGATTGCAATAGACGAATGTAAAAAAAAAGCAAAAATGCCTAAATTGAATCGCGAGGTCTACTGTTCACAGAAATACTAGTATAATATAGATATTTGGTTGTAATATTTTGGCTAATGCCCCAAAATATAATTTCAAAAAAGGTGTAGACATTTAAAAAACTATCTACTAATAATTGCTACGAAATCACTGCCTTGATAGCTGACTACATCTCGGATATGTAGCTGTCCAAGTTTTATGGCATAATATCCAAAAAAGATAATTATTGTCGGACTAGGAAATTCCACAAAACACTCCTTATTTTTGAAAAGTAGAAATTTATCTAGTTTGATGCTGAGAGAAAGTTAATTCATTTTGTATAATGCTATGTTAGTTTTCTGCTATGCCGGCGTTCAAGGTATACTATAACGCTTAACTAAGCCATCCGGAGATCAAGCTGACTTTTTTCGTATTTTTACCCAAAATAATTCGCACAGTATCGAAGGTCATCGGAAAGGGTGCATTTTAAATTAATGCAATTTTAAATCCGTTTCAGAATCCCTAGAACATGGTTTAGGGATTTCGAGGATGTATGATCATTTTTTTTTCCCCCGCTATACCTGCGTCTTCCAGCGACCCTCTTCAGATCAAATGAACTGAAATTCAGTAACAATGGATTTAATTTAGGCAGAGGCATACCATAAAAGAGAAGGTAAATTTCAATAAAAATTTCGGCATGTCAAATTTTTTTTTCGCTGTTTTTAATGTTGTTACGAATTGTAAAATCGCATCGCCTGAAATACTAGAATATAAACCTAGATTAAATGGATCACCTGATTGAAGAAAATAATTTCATGGTCCATTTTGAATATCGTAAATAAGCCTTTTTTAGTGAATGGGAAATTACTAAGGTATCCTCTATCAAAGCCAAAACCTAACTGCACGGATAAAGAGCGAAGAGATTCATTGTTGACATAACTTTGAGTACTCATTCGAAACGCGAATATGAGATCGCGGAGAATACCTTTGTGGATGGAATGTAGGGATTTACTCATAATACATACAGGCAGACATAAAAGGATGGAAAGTCATGAATCAGAGCTCCTCAGATGGAATCAGTTTAAGAATATACCGAGGGGAAAAGGCGAAAAGGTATGTAACGGTAAAGAGGTGGAAGTCCCTGTGTTTGTGCTCCTGAAAGCCTTTTGAGATAGGTCTTTCATAGGGTCCTCTGAAAGGAAGCTTAATCAGTGGTTTTCGGTTACTACCTTATTAGGTACAGCTTCTTCT
Organism: Rhaphigaster nebulosa; assembly: GCA_948150685.1. Taxonomy (NCBI): domain Eukaryota; kingdom Metazoa; phylum Arthropoda; class Insecta; order Hemiptera; family Pentatomidae; genus Rhaphigaster; species Rhaphigaster nebulosa. The sequence goes on from OX411308.1 coordinate 35,241,065, forward strand.
GCCTCACCTTTTCCGCCTTCTACTAATACAGATTTTCTTTTCAAACTCCTTACGGCTTTTCAATATTCATCGCCAAAGGGCTTTTTTTTTTATAGGAAATATTTTAATACTAAAGGCGCACACAAAGGCGCTGTATTGGAACAAATATAGATCTTTCGATAATTCTGGGCACTGAAAAGATATTATATTATATAGGCTGAATACCGCTATTTTGCATTACTAAATCAAATATTCAGAATGAACTAGACACAAGCACTGTGAGGAATCATAAATTATTAAGTTGATATGGTTAGGGTGTACTGATTATATTTGTGCGAATTCCACACATCCTGGAAACGGCCAGGACCATTCGCCCACCTAGACCTAATTCAAAGGGTTAGGCACACAAAAGTTCGTAAACACGAAAAAATACAGTTTTTGATAATCGGAAAATAAATTTGTTGTAATTATAGATGAGTAGCAAACAAAAACCGAAGTCAATATGAGGGATAGTATGTATCAAAGCATTATAAGGTATAAATAAATTTAAGGAATCGTTAATTTATTTAATTTAATTATCTTAACAGGTTAAGATGTTAACCTGGGTGTGATGTTCGTCCTATCAAGAACAAATTTTTTGAAATAGGAAATATTTTAATACTAAAGGCGCACACAAAGGCGGTGTATTGGAACAAATATAGATCTTTCGATAATTCTGGGCACTGAAAAGATATTATATTATATAGGCTGAATACCGCTATTTTGCATTACTAAATCAAATATTCAGAATGAACGAGACACAAGCACTGTGAGGAATCATAAATTATTAAGTTGATATGGTTAGGGTGTACTGATTATATTTGTGCGAATTCCACACATCCTGGAAACGGCCAGGACCATTCGCCCACCTAGACCTAAGTCAAAGGGTTAGGCACACAAAAGTTCGTAAACACGAAAAAATACAGTTTTTGATAATCGGAAAATAAATTTGTTGTAATTATAGATGAGTAGCAAAGAAAAACCGAAGTCAATATGAGGGATAGTATGTATCAAAGCATTATAAGGTATAAATAAATTTAAGGAATCGTTAATTTATTTAATTTAATTATCTTAACAGGTTAAGATGTTAACCTGGGTGTGATGTTCGTCCTATCAAGAACAAATTTTTTGAAATAGGAAATATTTTAATACTAAAGGCGCACACAAAGGCGGTGTATTGGAACAAATATAGATCTTTCGATAATTCTGGGCACTGAAAAGATATTATATTATATAGGCTGAATACCGCTATTTTGCATTACTAAATCAAATATTCAGAATGAACGAGACACAAGCACTGTGAGGAATCATAAATTATTAAGTAGATATGGTTAGGGTGTACTGATTATATTTGTGCGAATTCCACACATCCTGGAAACGGCCAGGACCATTCGCCCACCTAGACCTAAGTCAAAGGGTTAGGCACACAAAAGTTCGTAAACACGAAAAAATACAGTTTTTGATAATCGGAAAATAAATTTGTTGTAATTATAGATGAGTAGCAAAGAAAAACCGAAGTCAATATGAGGGATAGTATGTATCAAAGCATTATAAGGTATAAATAAATTTAAGGAATCGTTAATTTATTTAATTTAATTATCTTAACAGGTTAAGATGTTAACCTGGGTGTGATGTTCGTCCTATCAAGAACAAATTTTTTGAGTTGCGCGCTCCCCTTTCATTTTGGATGTGTCATATATCATTTCATTTAGAGCTGCACCATAATAAAAATTATATTATCATATAATCTTTTCTTTATTTTGTGCCCAAGCCTCACTATCTCTTAAACGAGACATGGCCTACCGAATCGGCCACCATCCATTTTTTAATTTAACGATTTTGTCATCAAAACCTCAAAATTACTTTCAAAAGTCGATTATGTTAATTTTATTTAATTAATAAGGTCGAGAAAATCTCATATTTCTTGATCAAGTTAAAATAGCGATACATTGCATAATAATTTTTAAAGATTATTATAAAAAAAAAAAAGCAATTTCATTTCTTGAAATGCGAAATAACATGTTATCCTAGAAAAAACCAGTATTAAACAAATTACCTTATTTTATTATTCCTCTCTTCCAAGTAAACAATAAATTGACGTTATTTAGGTATTAGTACGAAATAGCTTCTATTTCGATGATGCTTGTTTTCGATATGAAAACATAAATAAAATTCAAATCAACACTTTCCTTCATGTTTTTATTAAAATCTTACAACTTTATTAAATTCAATTTGTTGTTCTTTGTGTTTGTTAATTGAATTTTTTTTTTTTAGCTCTCCTCATATTATTAATTTAATTATTTAATTATTCTCTACTGCAGTTTTACTGAATAAGTTAATCGGTTAGTTTGCTTTGTGTGAAATTCGAACCCGCACCGTGTATAATTTATTTTCTACTTTTAATGACTGTTTAGGACTTTAAAAGTGGGGAGCGTATGGCAGTGAAACGTAGCGTGTGCTCCTTTTCACTTTTTTACAACTGCTTCCCCCTCGATTCTAGGTTTTACAGCAGTTGAGAGTTTTTAATACTGCAACTCCCCTAGGCCTGGACTTTACACCCTAAGCTAGTTTTTATTTGCGTAGTTTCTTCAGCCAAAAAAATTATGTTGGAGTGAAAGTAGGGTGGAGTGGAGTTTTCGTTCTGATGAAATTCCGTTTTTCCTAATTTTACGAAGGAGGTCTCCAGACATGTATCTTTGGATATAGGTTTATCCTTCCAGCATCCGTTTGCAAAATAAAATAAATAAATAGGAACAGAAAATTCAAACTGTATATTATAAATATATAAGTATAACAAAAAAAAAAGTATTATGGTGATACAGCAATCTAAAATATTTATTCTGAAATATTAGTTCAAACCATTAATATATATATTTTTTTAATTTATAGAAGTTCAGGAACCGTTTTAATAATTACCATAATTGTTGATTTTTTATTTTAAAAAAATGCTTTTTACACTCATTATTAAAGATCATTTGAGAAATCATAGAACCAGTATTTATTTTATACGTACTGGTACTGGTACTGGAATTGGTGGGGGGAACTAATCGGGCAAGTGGGCCTTATGGCCCTTTTTGCCAAGCGGGATCGTCACGAAATAAATATTAACCGACACAGGTGGGAATCGAACCCACAACGTTCCGAACCGGACACTCTGGGTCCCTCGCCCCAACGTCCTCTATTTTATACGTAATTCCTTAAACACTCATTCTTTTCGCCTAACCTCTCTCCTACTGACTTCCACTTTTTCAAGCACCTGGACAACCTTTAACGAGAGAAAAGGATGATATTGAAAATGCTTTTCAGAAGTTCATTTTTTCTGGGGACTGAAATTTCTTTCTTACTGAAATAAATAAGCTTGTTGTACGTTGGCAGAAGTGTGTAGAATCTGATTCACATTATTTTGACTAAATATGTATTATCAAAGTAAAGATACAGCATATTTTTTTTTTGCATGCAAAGGAACACAATAAACGGCCAATTTCTACAAGCTACGCTGTATACTACATATAAAGACACTGTGAATAATTATAGTGTATTTATGAAAATAAAATTTAGAAACTGAATAGATTAAAAATTAATTGATTAATTAAATAGAAGCACTACTAAATTAAAGGCGACAGCTTAAATAAATGCTAGTGAAGAACCAAGTTCGGAATTTAATAAAATCAAAATAAATGGTTAGCATGCCTTATTACATATTACATGTAATTAATGCCCTATTTCGATATTTAAAAAGAAAAAGTTGCATGATTATTATACCGTATACCGTTTTATTCAGGAGACATGACCGCATACTTTAAGGAAAGAACGGCATCTAATGGTAACGCGCCAAATGAAATGAACGTGTAAAGAATTGGGATAAATTCAATTAAATAATGAAATAATTAAATAATATTCTACACTAAAACCGCTTGGAAACGTCCAAGATGTGATCCGGGACGTAGGTGGGGGTAACTTGGTTTCGTGGAGGTACATTATTTAATCATATATTGTTAATGAATTATAAATATATATGTATATTTATGTGTGTATATATATATATATATATATATATATATATATATATATATATATATATATACCCTCATCATATATAAATACACTCAAAAACATATAATAGCTGAGGGGATATGAGATCTACATGTAATACGAGCCTTTCAATTCTATAAAGCTCTGCTGGGGACACTAATCGAGAGATAAATTTATGGTTTGATGTATTGTTCCAACGAGGAGACTCAAAGCCAACTGAGAGGCAAATCCTTTATTTAGAGCCTATGTGTCACAAAAGCACAAAGGCGGATTACGGGATCTGTAATTTATCTGCACAATATAGCCCATGGTTCACAGCAGACGATTTAACAACGCAATAAAAACTATGAAATGCCTCTTGACATTTATGTATTTAGTTTTTGAAAATTAATGCATAATTTTAGGGATGTTGAAATGAACACAGATTCATTACTTCTAAATCCTATTTTCTATGATATTATATTTTATTTAAAATGAGAATATGGGTGATCAACAGCAATACTTGGAAATCCACGTATTTGGCTCTGTAAATAATTAAATCCAAGAAGCACTTAAAAAATCATATTTCCAGATTTAAATATTATTCAAAAACCAAGGATTCAGTTGGATGAGATATGTATTGTAAAAATAATATGGGCGTTGTTTTGTTTTTTTGAGGCGTATAACATCCTAGGTCATCAATTTTATTTTTTTTCATATTTTTATTCATTATTTTTATGATAACGGCATTGAACCTCCGCGTTTATTTCGTCTCATGTTTATTAGACATTATTTAAACCTTACCTATTTATATTATTTGTTATGTACATTAGTGGAATTTCGTGAACTTGGAGTTTGGGGTCTATGATAACTAGAAAAAACGATTTTCCAGTAATTCGCTTCCAGGACATTTTAGGCAAAAAATTGTAACACCAATTTTTAAGAGCGTTGGTTTTTTTTTTTTTTTTTTTTTAAATTTCCTTCAGATTTTATATTAAATACGTTGTAATATTCGGAAGAGCTACTGAGATTATACAGGGCCATGAGTATGTGCAAAAAATGGGGGGAAAAAAAAAACCGCAAATACATATGTCAGTGGTTTCGACTTATTAACTTATAATTAATTTTAATCTTAGATAGCATTAAATTTCTCGCAACATTTATATGTAAAATGTGAAATTCGGAAGAGCTACTCAGATGTGTACAAATCTGCAAAAAAAAAAAAAACGCAAAAAGTTAGATATGTCTAACTGTTTAGCCTAATTAGCGCAGTTTTGTATAAAATGCATTATGACCAATCTGGCATACTATTATTTCTACTAGATTCATACAAAATATCTGTAGTTACACGGAGCATAGACTAAGAAATATTAAAATAACAATTTTAGCGGAAGTGGGCGGAAAACTATTACCCACTATTCAAATCTGCCATACATTTATCAATTCTGCCATCTATTTATCGATTGTCTCATATAGTTCTTGTTCATGAGATTTATGTTAATTCTGGGGGGGAAACGATATCTCAAATTTAACAGCACATTCTAAAGGCTCCTCTCGTTTCTATTTCACCAAATTCTTTATCCGCAACTGACAATACGCATTGGTTTATCCATACTTCGTATAATATTAACACAAAAATATAAATTCAATATATACGTATAGATCAAAATTTGTTCCCTTACGCACTCGTAAACATTCTTATTCTATAATTAGCAAAGCATTGCGAAATATAGATTCATGATCAAAATAATATTATTGATCCTTTTGCTCCATTTCCTCTCATCCAATGATCTTCCCTGACTTGCTATTGACTAATTAAAATTAATTACATAGTTTTTTTATGGGTGAAGTTATAGGTCATGGCGGCCATAGCTATATTTTCATAGGATTGTTAAAGACAAGCTAAATCTTTCAGTAATAGCTTCAGTGAATAGTGCAAGTCGGGTCTCTGTTTTACTGCCGTTATAAAGCGCAGGGTAAGTGGGATGGAAGGCACGGACAGTTCAACAAGAAGACACACAATAAAACAGATCCGGATACAGCGATTATTCTAAAATTTATCCCCTCTGTCCTACAGCACCGCTCGTAAAGCAAACTACATCCTTTGCCTCCTAATCTAAGCTTGAGTCGCGTTGTATTTTGTATATATATAACAATATGCAGTGCATAATTATACAGCCATATAAATTTGATTTTATTCTATTTGTTTTATTTTATAAATTAAATAAAATTAAATTAAATTTTATTAAAATTAAATTAAATTTTATTTATTTATTTTATAAAAATTCATTCACAGATGAAGGAATTTATGGAGCAATGACAGACGTATTTAGAATTTTTTATTTCTTTGATGGTTTCCTGCATCTAATAATGCTCAAGATTCTAGATAAATTAAATATATCAATTCATGCATATAAGAATCATAACTATCATTAATTTAAAATACTTTTTAAAGGTATTTCTTCGGTTTTGTTTACTATTGTCTATCTTTTAGGTTGGAGGATTATACTTGAAGTCATCAATATCATGAATCGTTTTATTTATTATTTTCATTAATAAACCTTTGTGATTGACCATGGAAAATAAAATTAATCCTCTTTTGTCAAAATTTGATACCTAGATTCCAAAAATTGAATAAAACCGTCCGTCCCCTACACTTTTTTAGGCTTTTATTCGAGACTATTGGACCGATTTTTTTGAGATTTGGCACCCAAGTCACAGATCGCCCCAGGATGATTCTCTGAACTTGGCTTTACTATCCCGATCAGTATCAGCAGAGATATTAGCATATTGAACTTTTTACACACGTTTTGTAAAGTATTATGCACATTTTCCTATTGGTACCGGTTAACCATTGTTAAGTGTTTTTATAACTCGAAAAAGTTTTACTAAGATATAGGAAAGATATTTTTTATTGTCCTTTTATCTGGAGTGATATGAAAACTCGTGTGAGTGGACACACCAAATATAACTATTTGGAAAAAATATCATTGTACAATAATTTACAGGTTTTTTTATTATAATGTATTAAGGATAAATTATTATATTGTATTATGGATAAATACCCGCTATAGATAAATAGCTTGTTAAGGACTATTTAATTGTTTAAAAAAAAAAAAAGAATCAAATGCATTTAGATACCGCTGTGATAAGGAACAGATCAGAATAAATTTTAATTCGATGAATCGGAATAAATTGAGGGAATTAATTGAAAATTCAAATATGTCAACGAATTTTAAAAATTTTAATTGAATTCCAATCAACCGAGAGATAGAGGTAACTCAATTTGCATAATATTTAGACAAGGAATTGCCAATAACAGGAGGCATACAAATTTTAGTTAATTATTCTGGCAAATTAGTGTACATGACCTAGGCATGGGAGCTTCCTCTTAGCTGTTAATAGCTCATTTAATCGGCTTATATGCCCAAATAGAACATATTGGAACATTTTTGTTGAAAATTAAAAGATTGGTCAAATGTTGAAAATGAATCACTATTTCGCAATTTTCGGTTTTCTTTCTATCTTGGTTTTTCTTTTAACTCAATTTTTTAAAATAGAGACATCTCTAATGCACAGTAGCAGAGAGTTCTGCTTCAATTGCCATTGAAGTTGTTGAAATATGAGAAACCAAAGTTTCTTTCTGTTAGTTTCAGCAACGATTTGAAATTTCTTTTATATGAAGAATTTAACAATGAACTCTGAAGTACTTACCACAAAATATTGTCGGTGACTCATATTTTATCAGTTTAACGTTCATTAAAATTTTAATTTTGTGCACCATAACTTTATTCGCACCTATCACAAATAGTAGTCAAAATCAGCAATTATGAAGATTAAAAGAAATCCGTGAGCAGTAGAACTCCGTCACTAAAGTCGTATTTTCACGTAAAAAAAATATAAAAACGGTGGAGTAAGAAAAAAATTGAGATCCACAAAATACAGTTCACTAACATACCGAAATTCACTCGTACTTTTATTATATGATTCTGCCTCTCCGCTGACCTTCGAAACAGAAAGTCCTGAATATCGAATTTCAGCTCATTTGAGCTAATGGGGGCCGCTGGAGGTGCTCAAATGTAGCGGAAAATATATATATATATATATATATATATATATATATATATATATATATATATATTAGACATCTCCAAATCTTCTATAATCGTGCTCTAGGGGTTATGAAACGGATAGAAAACGCAGTCCAGCCGCTCACCGCGAATTTACCCATTCTTTCATCGGTGAATGCTTATGGACTTTACTCATACGCATAATTATTAATGCTAATTAGTTAAGGTCTTTACAGGCACACGTTTGTTTGGAATTTATTATTTCGATGATTAGTTTATTTTATGTAAATAATATTTATTATTGTTTTTAATAACAACAATTATAACAAATATCATGAATTAAAAATATATGTCTAGCTTATTTTGTCTACGAATACAAATTACTCCATTTTCTCACACAATAAAACACCAAAATCCCGGAAGGATGCTATTCAGCCCTTACCTACAAATACTAAGATTTGCGCTTGAACAAAATAAAGCTAAAAAATTATATAGAACTATGTCTTCCTAATGACTTTTCTGTCTTCTCTCTTTTAATTTTGTGCCGCCTTGCTTCAACTAAATATAGTGTTCCAGAGACATACGATCCTATAACGCCAATTACTCCTAACGCATAAGACCATCCGATATTGTTGTGTTCCCAATTGGGCATCCAGTCACGACCATCACCGTACAATCCAAATATCCAAACGGCAATAGTTCCACTAAAAGCTAAAAATAAATACAACCCGAGCCCTACATACCGAATTTCAGCTCATTTTACCCAAAGGGGGCCGCTGGAGGTGCTCAAATGTAGCGGAAAAAAAAGTATATATATATATATATATATATATATGTGTATATATATATATATATATATATATATATATATATATATATATATATATATATATATATATATATCAAACATCTCCAAATCTTCCATAATTGCGCTTTAGGGGTTATGTAGAAAACGCAGTCCCGCCCCTCACCGCCGATCTTCGACCCACTGCAATATTCTATTTTTTTCGGGGAAAATACGATTTTAAAAGAACGATAATCGTTTCATGGGGAAGGATAGTACCCGGCTGCACCTCTTCTCAGTCTTGATTTAGTCCCTAAATTCAGAAAAGGAAATCTCCCATCCAGCTTCTTTTTAGTCGGGGAGCATGTCCCCGTTGCCATATTGTTTATTTTTCTGTTTTTATGTATGAGAACTTTATCATGAAAACGGAAATAAAAAGTACTCATGTGTTGTTCGATAGTTGGTTTTTGTTAAACGGTTCTCTCATTAACATTAGAATGACGAAAGTACGTGGGCTTATAATGTTTTTTTCTGTGCTGAATTATAAAAGATTTTCGATAATAGTGCCTAAATTTAAATTACGACGGAGTACTGAAATCCCGTAATCAATACTCATATTTCCTACAGTCCGTCATCTAAAAGGGGATCGATACACATTTAAATTAATGATAAGAAAATACCCCTGTTCATAAGTTCTAAAGGTCTGTAGTAACGAAAATATGTTGCCTTCCCTTAATGTTTTTCTATTTTTAAAAGATTAATTTACTAGTTTAATTTAAAAGTGTTCTAGGAACTTTTTCCTTCTATGAAATATTTTCTTTTGACGTTAACGAAAGCAAATAAATCTATTAATGTGAAATGTAAATTTTGTTTGCAGTACATTATGAATATAGCTTTTAGAAAAGATATTTTCTCGTTTTTACCATTCCTATTAATTGCTGCTTAATTTATTTTTGTAAAATATAGTACGAGGTTTTTTTTTTTTGGTCTTAACCTCATCATACCTCTTTTTTCTTTGTTGATATGATTTTTAAAATGACTATCGTATGATAAATTCCAAACCAATTTATTGTTTTTAGCAAAATCGGATTTAGCTTTTTTTTTTGCAAAAAAGAAAAATAATGTTAACAAAGACAGAAACGGGACCAATTTTTTGCAGAAAGGTAAAAAGTGGAAATTTGGATTTTGGAGGACTATAAGTTTTCATGTCACAAAATTGGTTATTCTGCCTTCTGCCATCTTGGATATAACGAAAGCAACATGATTTAAAAACATTTAAACGTGTTTATTGCCTCATGTTGGTTCCGAGCTTTCGAAGGCACCGGAAGGCATTTGTAGGCACCACTTTTGTGTGCTTTTTGTTCTCCAAAATCAAAATTTTCTCTCTGATTTTACGGTATACCTTCAAGAACAAATTTGGTTTCTGGTCTGTTTTTTTTTTAATACCTTTTTTTGCAAAGCAAGGTTTGGAATTCAAGATTAACCAGTTATTTTGAAAATCAAGTAAACTCCGACAATTCATCGAAGATCGTGTGTTTGATCTATCAAGCTGCCAATGGTCCCATTTTATTCCAAATTTAACCCCCCACGACATTAGTTATAACTCATTTTTTGATAAAATGGGTTTTTTCTTCATCAATTGCCAAAAAGTGTCGACAAATTTATTTGTTTCCTGTTTCTTTATGTTTATAGCCTCAAAACTGGCTATGTCTTCTTTTTTCTGTCCCATGTTCAGAGGTACATTCTGGTAATTTGCTATGAACCACCAGGAGTTACCTTTTTCGGAGGGAGGGAGGACACCCTACATATTAAATTTAAAAAACACCTTAAAAATTAAAAAAGAGTATAATTTCAAATTGAAGAATATACATTTTTTTCTATGTAGGGCCGTTTCCCCTTATTTTTAATTTACAACTCTTTACTGAATAAATAATACGTACAATATGGATAAATCATTCCATAAACGATATTTGGAAATTAAATATCTCTGTGACAGAAAAGGATTTATGTCATGGTAAATATACAGGTCACCGATAACTCCTCTTCCGTTTAATTTCTAGGGTTTACTTCGGTTTTATAGCAGATCCACGGACCTTTCACTATTTCGATAAGTTTGTATACTGTATGATAGCCAGTTCTATTCATCCTTGTTGGAATACGTAAGGACCTCGACTATGGCTTCGACTAATTTACTGTTAAATAATAAATACAATAATGCTAATTATTTAATAATTGATATATTTTAAGATATTCTAAAATTATGGTTGCACTCTTCTACTTTAGATTCGACATGACGGACGGGGAAGGGAACGTGTAGTGTGATGTGTGTCGAGTGTGATATATATGTGATGTCGAACAGTGTAAACATACCTTAACATTGGACTTAACGTAGGACACGGTTTTCATTTCATAATATTTGATTATTTGGCTGTATACGTCAAGCAATATTTTTTTTTTTATAGTAGGTTTACATTTTACTGTGGGAAAAATATTAATAGAAGCACCTTTCATTCACTTCAGATTAGATCTTGCGATTTTATTACTCCAATATAGGTGGCTAAATTGTTTGTGGCGTTGTTTACGCTGGCCAGTTAACAAGCTCTGAGGCAGGTCAGATATCCAGCCTTTGGAAAGTGTAGGTCGTCCATCAAGGGCCAGATGGGGGGCGGGAGGGAGTAAGGATTTTGGTGGTAAGATGCTTCCTCGCCCTCTATTCGAGGGTTCCTCATTTTTCTTCCCATTGTCCATTGTTCATCGGCCTTCTCCACCGTAACAAAAAACACACAACAAATAGCCTCTGCTCCAGGATACGTATTCCAACTCCTCCTGTAAATGTCTAGAGCTGGCGACAAATAAATCATCCGTGTTTCCTTTCATTCTTTTCGACGATCCATTATTTTGGATTTCCTGTTTACATTTTTTTTTTTTTTTTATGTGGAGACAGTTTCTTCCAGAAAACAAAAGACTGCTATATCATTATGTTCATAAGGTCAACCGCTTTCTACTTTAGTAATGTTTTAATAAATGAATGCCTGGAATGTTTTTTCTTAATGATAAAAAATTATGTTGTTTGTTTGTTCAAAGTAATCCTTGGATTTAAAAAAAAAAAAGGAATTGTTCCCTTTATTTTTTTAATTCTCTAATAAGTAAATTAAATAATCTGACATTTTACGGAAAATACTTCTATTATTCGTATGGGTTTCAAAGGTTAGATTATAAATTTGGTTTGGTTAGAGTTATGATACTACATAAAAATGTTCATACAACTATTTTTGAAAGAGTTTTATGGTCCCTCGATAAAAATGAACCCTAAATCATTGAATCATTAAAATTTAGTTGCCCTATTAATATTGTTGATTCACTGCATTTTCAAAAAGGCGCACAGCTCACAATCGGTCCAGGGTTTCTTATAGTGCCATACATGTTCTTATTCGTATCTGCTAATTTGCCACAAAGGGTATTCACGCCATTTAAACGTATATATAAGCATAACGTATATATATATATATGTTATACACTTTTTTCACAGACCTTCAAAATACTAACTTAGATAAAAACTAACTAACATGCCCTTACTTCCTTGAAAAATATTTGCGTCAATTAATTCATGAGATGATTTAAGTATTAGGGCATGTTTCACAAATTTAATATATGTGTATATATATATATATATATAGAAGACCTGATAACCTGTTATGTTCATTGAACTTGAGAGGAGATTGGTTGTTATGATGTTTTAAAACGCAAAACATCTAGGTCATTAGGGCCCCCATTGAACTTGAGATACTGGGTTACAATAAGAGTTTTCTGACAGTTTTATTGGAGCAATTCGTAAATGTGTAATGTTACCTTGTAGCAACTTCATCGTTAGCATCCTTCTTAAAATCAGATGTTTTCAGGTCTGCTGATCCATGGTTTCATCATCTATCACGCGATAATCAAGCATATATTGCGCTCTAACCATTATGGTGTCTTGCCCGCTCTAAAATAAGACTTCTGTGGCCCAGATGAATATGTCGTTATGCTGACAGTTCTAATATTTGAACAAAGCAGTTAAAATGTTTTATTGTCTTAGGGTAGGAAGCTTAAAAATGAAAGAACATTCTAAAATTTCAATTGCTGGTTTAGAAGTTTTACACGATGTGAAAGGTAGTTTACATTCGTGGTTAGTGAAGTTTACAACTTATTCAATGGGGGTCTCAAAAGTTTTTGATTTTTCGGTCTAATCAATTAGTACTAATTGTAGTTTTTTTTATTGGATAGGGACCACTAGTACCTAAACAGAACCTGTATACATATCTCCCGTTTTCGAAGGAAGACCTGATAAAAGAGGAGGCGGTTGCTGGAATATTTGAATTCCATTAGGTGAAGTATACCCACTTGAGGCTGGAAAGGCACTGCGGGCCATTTTAATTTCAAAGAACAACGGGGGCTATAGAAGGCAATAAAGGAAGCAGCCCCACTCTTAATTTTCCACTGCATTAATCCATTGTGGATGCTGGAGGGAGGAGAGTAAGAAGTAGACATTGATATCCGATATTAGTCTCTCGTCCACAACTGCCTGAGTGTTCAGTCGTAATTAGTCGCTCCCAGGACACCTGGGAACGGCTAACTGATATGCCTTAATTATTTTAAAAGCCCAATGCTTCTCCCTGTCCGTAGCTGGCCACTTCTAAATGAGATGGGATTTTTGGTAAGTGCATTGGGCGAAGCTTAACAACACTAGACCTAATATCACCGTTGGTTAAGAATACATATAATCATTGTTTGAATGGTATTAGAGACATAAGTACGTATGCAATATATAATACAGATTGTTAAGTAAAATATGGCCAAGTAATCACATGAGCGCAATTATACCAATGCACATAATGATAGAAAATAAATTTCATATTTATGCTTGATTTCAGGTATTTAGCAGACGGTTTGAGATTCTTTGAAGTAAAATTTATCACTGATCAGGCGATGTATTAACTCCCGTTTATTTATCTAATTATTACCCATAATATTATTTAGTAAATTAACAAAACCTGGGATATAAAAATACAAAAAATAACAATGATCATGACTATTACATGCTAGGTTTTGGTTTTGGTACTTGATAAGAAATAGCGATGGGCTGATTACCATTCCTTTCCACCACTGGAATGGTTCCATTTTTCGTTCCATTCCATCTTCGTTTGGACTCATTATGTGACATTGTGGCCAAAAATTTCATTCCATCTCATCTTTGTTCTGATCCCACATGATATCCAAACTTCGAAATTAATAAACAATAAATTTGTTTTGTTTTAATGATTCCATAAATTTTAAGCAATATTTGTATATCAAATCTCTAATGACAAATAAGTAGGTTAAATTAGAAATATGAAATATGGAATCTCTTAGCGTTTCGAATTCCTAATAATTTTGTCTGGAACATTCAGTGATATGATATTTTCCATCACAAATTGCGTTATTTGAATATCAGAACCATATTTTTACTTTGTCAATCTAAAATTGTTTGATTAAGTTAATTATGTTTGCTGTCATGTTATCATTTTAGTGTTTTTAGGATTTGCAAATTACAACCATACATTCATTAGAAATATAATTATATATTAATCTTATTGAGTAGAATTAATTATTCACCTGATTATTAATTAATTGATTTACCTTAAATATACAGTTACCATCGGAAAAATATAAATTAATAAGGCCTATTTCTCTTTTCTAATTTACTTAGTTCTTAAAAATTTAATTTAATACTTGCTGACATAAACTGAAAATAACACTACACGAAGACTCTATTTTCCGTAAAAAGTAATTAGAGCGGATGGACCTAGGAAGTGAACCTTCTTGACTTGTGCACAAGAAAGTGATGCGGTTAGAATTCTTATTGACTGCTTGATTTTTCCACAACCATTTGTTGGGTCTACTTACCACTGATACTATCCGCGATTAGCTTAAAAATTTCTGGAGGACCTGCCGATAGCCAATTGAGGTAAGCCAAATTCCCCGTCAGAAGAAGTAGGTTTAGTTTAATGAATTTTTGGTTATAATGCCTTTTTTTTATAAATAAATATTTGTATTACATATAACGTAATGCAGTAGAATAATTAGAATACATTAGGTATATATCCTAATACAATACAATATGATACAACTTTTTTATTTATTGGTCAAAATAAGCAAGTAAGTTAAAGTAAATAGGTAAAAGTAAGTAATGAGTAAGTAAATAAAAGAAGTAAAAAAGTTGTATTTTTCATATTTTAAAAGAAAAGAGAAAATAAATAGCTCCTTCTACTCGTTTGTATTAGAATGGATCAATAATCAGTCACTTTATTCAGCATTTCTTTTGAATATTCAAAGAGCTGAATAACAAGACCATAGAAGTGAGGGAACAAATTACCTTTTTCCGTGTCTAATTAAAAGGGAGAACGGTGAGGAGGAAGAGAGAATAGGAGAGGGAGATCTGGTTGGTCCAGGAGCCGGCGAATCAGAACAGCCTTTAGACGGGCAACAGCCAATGGGAGGCCACTTTACAACCGCCTCACCCTCTCTTCACCCCTAATCACCTAATAAACCTTGAGGTTTCCCTTAGTCAACTGTTAAAGGTGCTTACCGCGGGGGAGGAGGGGCTGTTAACCTCGTCAGGCTCTGTAGGGGGGCTTACAGCCGTATCGGTGAATGCTTATGGACTTTACTGATACGCATAATTATTAATGTTAATTAGTCAATGTCTTTACAGGCACACGTATTTTGTTTGGAATTTATTATTTCGATGATTAGCTTATTTTATGTAAATAATATTTATTATTGTTTATAATAACAACAACAATTATAACAAATATCATGAATTAAAAATATATGTCTAGCTTATTTTGTCTACGAATACAAATTACTCCATTTTCTCACACAATAAAACACCAAAATCCCGGAAGGATGCTATTTAGTTAATTCGTTGCCTCTCTACGGCATGATTAGGTACGTTATTAAATCACAAAACAATTGATGTAACATTCCTGGGAATTAACGATAGTATTTTTTTGAAAAGCACAAATAACCTAATACAAAAAATGGAATAGTTAATTATTTTATTTACAGTTTATCAGAACCCGTCTTTAACTCGACATTTAAAAGCACATATAATCGATTTGGTAGTGAAAGTGAGCATTTTTGTGAAAATTAAAATTTGTTGCTATTTACCTGTCTCTGAACTGAATTTACGCGACATTATTGAAAAAATTGTGGAATTCTCAATAATTGATTAATAATTTCAGAATTTCGTCAATATTGAAGCTTAAATTTGGTTCTGGTAAAATAACAACAAACTTTCATCTTGACAAAAATGCAGTTAATCACTTAAACTTCCAAACCGACCATATAATCAATATCCACCAATCGGTTGTAAATTATGCCTTTCAAGCAAAAAAAAAAAGAATTAGAAACATGCTGCTACTTTAACGGCCAATTTTCAGTTGGCTATCAAGTTTTGATACTGCACTGAAGAAAAAAATGGAATATAAATTTGTAAAAAAAAAAAATATACCTACCATAAATATACTTATATGTAGGTACATATATTATTTTCAAAAACAAAAAAGTAAGGAATAAAGATGATTTATTTGTTATTATATTTTACAAATACTTATATGCACAAACACACACACACACACACACACACACACACACACACATATATAGGGTATGTGTGAGCCAGACTAGGGCTAATCTTATTTTTAAGAGAATAATTTTTGTCACAAATGAGTATAAAGACCATATATATATATATATATATATATATATATATATATATATATATATATATATATATATATATATATATATATATATATGTATATATATATATATATATATATATATATATATATATATATATATATATATATATATATATATATATATATAAGGAATCGAATGTGAAGGAAATAAGGTGAAGGAATTGAGATATGCTCCGCAAAACATTCCAGGCAATAAGATTCGGAAAATCTATCTGTCTTATCCATTTTAAGTAAAACATTATTATAAAAATTATCTAATGGTAACTATCGTTCTAGGCTTCCATAGTTCACACCTCGGTAAAATGTAACTAAGTTATCTTAACACCCTTTTGTACCTCAATATAATCAAAAGAACCCTTGGATTTATCAAAGCTTGACAAAACTAATCTCGGCAATAGCTTTCCTAGTTCTCTTTGAATCAACGAGATTCATTTTCTAGAATGAGAAGGAAACGGGAAATTTAAAATTCAACTAAAGGCAAAGCCTTTGACGTAAGAAGAGCATCAATTATTAGTGCAAATAGAGGACAGGATGGGATAACTCCGTAACCATAACTTAATTTTCTGGGACCGTCATCAAAGCGCTCCCCCTAGTTACCGGATCCTCCCTCCAGGCGGAAGAACGGAGAAGGAAGGCTAAGATGTCTTACTCCTATATGATGAATTATTCACAAGGGAAGATTCAGCTGCAGAAGAAAACGGGTAGTCACTGACTCTTCATATCAGCAAATGCTTATGACAAGATTATTCAGAATTATATTAATCCGTTGAAACATTACTAAATAGTGTTGCGTAAGAAAGTCGTTTTTGTTAGACTGATTGATTATTCGAATTCCATCAGTTAACAAATTAACCCAATTAGCCCCGGGTCGGTAGTGATAATTTGTAATCCGATAATACCACCTTGTAGGCTCGACCATATTTTTTTTATTTTTCTGTAGGTTAAAGGTAGAGATACCCGATACTCTGTAACTTCTAAAACGGTGGATTCCAAAACACCCTAACAATATCATTCCCAACCATTGAAACGAAAAAGGAAATGAATTCCCAAATATCTGCCGACATAATATATAGACTATCATTTGCGGGGTTAATTTAAAAGTAATGAAATACGATTTAAGTTGTTCACTTGTTTAGATATTCCAAAGTTAAGCGTAAAGCGCGCCTTGAGCCAAATCAATAAAGTAAGATGAAAGACAGACACAAACGCATATGCACATATATATTGCTTCAGTAATTTTAAATGGTAAAACTTTTGCATGAATAATGAGTCATCGACGTTTTACGTTGGCTGTGATCTTTAAGTGTTTTCCAATTACAACTCAGGAATGCACGAGTCACGAGTCATTTGCTAAAGAGTTCCGAGATAAAACTAAAATAAAGCTTTTGTTAAAATACATAAATCCTGACGCAACATTCCTCTATTGTAGAATAACTGCTAGTGCCTTCTTAAATTACTCTGGGTTTCTTGAGACGAAACTAGGATGGCTTCAGGGTTTGGCCTCTTAAACGGCGCCGGTTTGAATACGTCCTGAAAGAACCCACGAATGTCGAGCCCTCTCCGACTGATATAGGTTGGGGTATCCTCAGAATGTAGGATAGCCCACCAATTCTTGTTCTGGTTGGAACACAAAATACAAGGATAGATGTGTATTGCACCCAATAGAGAAAACAAAAAAAAAACGGGTGTGTAATTACGTTTTTACGCACGTAAGCAGTTGTACTTGTTTGGCGTAATTAAGATTTTTTTTTTCATTTAAACAAATATTAACTGAGCCAACGACCAATAGACGAAAGTAAGAACTACAAATAAAAAATATTCGATGGTCTTTGTGTCTTCTTTATTTATTTCTGGCACAAAGTAAGAACTGAGATTACGATTCGGGTATGCTCCGAGAAATTATGAATCCAATGATACACATGACATTGGAGTGTGGCAGTAGCTTATATTTGGTAGAAAACGAGTTTTGAGCTTTTGGCTATTGATATACTGGATGACAGTGCTCTAGTTCTCACCCATTCTTAATAGACAAATGTTAGTAAAAAGTTAGGTTTTTAATTATTTTAAAAATCGAGGAAGTACCTAAAAAAAATATAGTTGCACGTGAAGATTCTAGATAAACCTCTCTTTCAAACGGTACCTTCGTTTTTTTAATTGGATCAGTACTTCGTCTGGAAAAGGGATCATTCCAACAGAAAATAAATTATTTGTTACACCGGCGCGCGCAACTTCGTCAAACGCTAAAAATACACTCTGATCTGTTTTCCCAAACGCGCCGAAAGGATTTTAATTTCAAAAATCAGTTTATGTATGTTATCATACATAATTACAGGAACAAAATTGTTGCATATGATATCCCATTTGCCTATATAGATTTCAGTTAGATAGTCCTAATTCTTTTTCCAAAGTCCAAATCATATTTTGCTCGGTCACTGGTGGAAACGGAGAAGTGGAGATGGTGAAGCAGGGTTGGACAAGTTATTCAGGCATCGGGACCGCCCTTATTTATAATTCACCGCTAGGACGCTTTATTTACGTTGGCAGATATTGGGGTGGTTACCGAATGGCTGGATGACCGTGGAGGTGCCAAGCTCATATTTTTCCACCGAGTAAAACATTTCCACGGCCTGACTCTCTCAACTGTTATCAGTGGAATGATATTTATCTTGGAAAATATCCATTTTCATCCACGTCGTTATCTTTGCATTTATTGATTAGAATAATGGCTGATCAGGTTTTTTCGGCTTGAGCAGTGTTACATTTCATAAATTATACAATTCTGATCTATTCCTTTTGGATCTAATCCCAAAAAAACTTTTATTTTAATAGTTAATAATAATGTAATATCTGAGGCCAGTAACTATTAGCTCACTCAACTTGTGTCAATACTTAATTACACATTAAATGCACAGTTTCGCAGACATCAGTTATCACAAAACAAGATGATAGGTTTTCTTTGCTTCTTTAATAAAAATATTTTGTACTTATTATTTATATTATACTTTTTTTTATACTCATTCTATTCGCTCTTATCTATTTTTCTAAGAATTATTTTCGAGTATAAAAATATAATTGAAACATCAAGTGGTAAAGGGAACTAACAATTTTTAAAGTTAAAATTATGATTTTTTTATTAGGCATTGTAATAAAATTCTGTGGCGAAAAAAATAGGTTATTATATCGGCAACTAGATTTTGAAACAATTTTATATGAACAAATAAGGGCTCCTCCATCTTAACAAAGTAGCAGGTCAGTTTTTAGTGTTTCCTGGAAAATTTTGTTTTCGGACTTAGTTCCGAGTGCGAAAATATTAATTAATGATTTCGTTAAATTTTGAAACAATTTTAGATGAAAAAGTAATGGCTCCTCTTTCAAGAAGAAAGACAGACCCACTAATTAAAAACAGACCCACTAATTAGTGGTTCTGTTTTTAGTGTCTCCTGAAAAGTTTTTTTTGCGGACTTAGTTCCGAGTGCGAAAATAATAATTAATGATTTTGTAAAATTCCTGGTTGTGAGATATAGGTGCTTACAATAGAATTACGATCCTTCATCTCGGGTGTTAGGACAGTAACATTTCGAGACGTGTTTGGTGTCATTTTTTAAACGCTCATAACTCCGCTTCTAAAAATGCTGGAAATCAAGAATCGGTATCATTTAACGGAAAAAAATGTGATATTAGAAATTTTAAAAATAATTTTTTTATTTGGATTTAAGGCAGAAGTACAGTAAGTGAGTAAATTTGAGCAATTTTGAGTGTTGAGTTTATGACGTCACCACTCACACACACTAATTTCAGACATGGCTGGATCTTCAACGACGAGATTGCTAATTTATGATTAAATATTCTTCTTTCTATTTTTTTCTTATTACTTGCAATATAGTAAGTAATTTTGCGTCTTTAAAATCCCGCGGATGGTGGTAGATACAACCTCTGCTTGATTTTTGCACATTCCATTCTTCTATTTCTCTCTTTGCGATGAACCGCAAAATCTTTACTCAAAGATCTGAATCGGATATGATTGTCTATTTTCCGGTCGTCCCATCATTTTTGCGCTAAACTTTATACACCCTTTTTAACCTGGCGGACTACCTCAAAGCATCGCATTGAGATGTTCATAAATGGAAAATTAGATATCACTGAACTAACGAACCGGAACAGAGGCGTCGGTGATTCTCCAATTGATATATATATATATATATATATATATATATATATATATATATATATATATATATATATATATATATATATATATATATATATATATAAGAGGCACGTGGACAAAAGGAGATGGCGGCTTATTTAGTCATTGTGATTTAATTAATTTCGCCCTATCTCTGAGTTTCCCAAGTTTCTGTTACATTAATTCCACGCCATTTGTCAATAATTTAATCATGGGCAAATTACATCTGCGTTTCATTATAATTCTCGCATTTTACTCAAATAAATTAATTATTGATAACCGCTCCTTTGAGCGATAGCGGAATTGATTAATGGTATAATCGAAAGCGGATCTCGGTATGTTTGCCGTTGCAACAGGGACCGGTAAAGTAAGGGCAGTAGATTAATTATAGGGTAGGAATACATACATAATTATTTAATATTAAATTTAGTCATCCTGAAGTTTTGATGTTAATATTACGAGCAAGCTTTCCCTATTTTCATAGCACTAACAAACTCCTTAATCTGCCTATCTGTACTGAAATGTACTAGATGGAATTTACCCCCCTCCCCTTCATTTTATCTCTTTTACCGCTCAGTATATTTTTTATCCGTTCAATCGCTGGTTCAGCTCTGATTACATACCTAATTTGATCAATATTTGGAGATGGAAATGCACTGAATAATGTACTTAAAAGTATTTCAGTAACGAAGGGAATTGGGGAGCTATAGAACCTAGATTTGGGATAAAATTGTCTCGTACTTTGTCTAATTTAATTTTATACTGAATCTACTGATCAGTAACACTCAAAGTAATATTGCATTATTTTACTACACTAAACTACACTGCATGACAGTTTTTAGTATTTTGTGTTGAGGTTCTCAATTTTCCTAAACAAATTTTTTCACATCTTAATCGTTAGAAAAACACTTTTGCACAGGTTGCTACATACCGATTTTATCTATAACATAGAAAATTTGTTTGTGCTATTTTTCTCCTAATATATCACGTTGAGAAAGTCCATTGGCAATTTATTTGAAAAAGTAAACTATCGCGCCTGGACTAATGTTCAGAAGATAAGTTTCTTTGCGTTGAATAAGTGTATATATATTTTAAGTAAAATATTATTTTTTAAAAAATAAAATTATTTTTTATCTTATATATCCATTAGCAGGCGACTAAAAAGGAGCTGGATTAAAGATCTCCTTTCCTCAATTGAAGGACTAATTCAAAACCTGGAAGGGGTGCTCTGGGTACAATCCTTCCCCATGCCTAACTGGTCATCTTTATCTTCATATTTGCTAATTATCATTTTCATCTGTGAGAGATGCGAATAAAGAAATAAAGTAAAAAAAAAAATCTGATTTGGAAAAAAAAATTTTTTTGAACATAAAAATACACAACCGCTACAAATCGAGTTAAAGGGTTAAAAATTTGTATCTGAATTGAATTATTGTTAGAGGAGTGCCTTTTTGAGTCTCAACTTTTTTTCTACCGTCCCCAGCCATTTTTATGTTTTCTATTTTGTAAAATAGTGAAAATTTGTTATGCTTTATTCTTCACCATTTCTATTATGTTGATTTGATAACAGAACAATAAGTAGAAATCATGGCATTATTCTACTAAGGATGTAATTGTTTTTGGAAATTTCTTGTAGTCAGGAGGGAATAGGAGTTCGTACTTGTTGTTGTTGTTGTTGGGATAAGAGAAGGACATAGGGAGCTTTTTTTCATGGAAGTAATAACATAGATGATAGCTATACAAAACTGAAAAAAAAATTTCTCACCTTAATTATTGAGATTTCGGATTCGTGATTAGTTCTCCGAGACGGATTTATTCTGGATGAAAGAAGAAGAGGATTTGTTTTTAATAATCCAGGTACAAGATAACGGGGAGTAGCTGTTTAGGGCGGGAGATGGAGAGCGGAGAGCGGAGAGTGGAGTTATTGTTCCATAACTGAGCCGCAATGGATAATTAGATCCCTTCTTCAGTTTAATTAAAACCAACCGCTCCCCGCTCCTTATTAGCTCCGGGATTAAAACTAATTTAAATCTTTCCTCGCTCAACTCGCCAATCGTTAATAACTATTTGGATAGCCCTAGGGAGCTCTACTCGATCCGGCATTAAATTGTTTAATTAAGGGATTTAGTCATTTCGTATACTTTAAAAATTGTTTGAGAACATATATTTTCTTTAGTGATGATAAATAAATAATTCTGAACTGCAACGGATCCATGAATGAAATAATTTCAGTGCCAACAGTCGACCGATGCATTGATAGCTGTTCAGTTTTTATCTATCAAACTGAAAATTACAATTTATGCATATTGTAGCTGGTTAACTCATCTGTAATGAATTAACGGGTTCGATCCTTTGTAAAAACGTTTGAAGGTATTATGAGAATCCTATACGACCCTAAACGCCATTTTTATCTCCAATTATTGAACCTGATATATATTTTATATCAATGGATAATCGCATAATAGCCTGTAACACAATACTGCTGGCATAGAGAACAAACCGATACATTCAACGCCGACGTTGGATGTAGGCCTGGTTATAAAATCGAGAAAAGTATTCTAATGTTACTCTCCTGAAAGAGATTATTGTGACGGACAAAAGACGATGGCCGATAAATGTCTGGGAGTGGTCAAACCATTTATAACGGGAAATAATGGTAACATGAGCAAAAGTTTACCAGTGATTGAAATATTAGCACTAACTTCGACATATCGAAGTACAGGAAGAAACTTAAAAGATCTCATACTTACAGCTGTGATTTTTCTTTTAACGTTAGAACGTTTCAATTGCCTGAAAATTGCTAGTTTATCATAAACGGCATCTCTTCGACTTATAAATTTTTAACTTTGGCTGCAGGATCTCCCCCCCTATGTATATATATATATATATATATATATATATATATATATATATATATACACATTTGTATATATATATATATATATATATATATATATATATATATATATATATATATATATATATATATATATATACAGGTACTAAAGTTTATATTTTCATTTTTAAGTTTACGCAATGAAATCAATCTGAATGCAATAAATTGTTTGTCATGCATTTTAAAATACTAATTTGTTGTAGACATTGGCTTTCTGACCAGATACGGATAAAATGAATATGTTTGTGAAGTTCCGTGACAGTAAAGTTGTTTCCCAACATTTTCCTATCACCAGTAACGATACGGTTCTGCGAATGAAAAAAGGAGTAAGACAAGATTTGTTATTGTGTTTTATATTTTAATAATATATTTTAATTTGTTTTAATATAATATATTATACATATAATTTATATGTATGTATGTATATATATGTGTGTGTGTGTGTGTGTGTGTGTGTGTGTGTGTGTGTGTGTGTGTGTATACTTTATTTTACAATATTTACATAAATTATATTCATGTAAGAATATGTTGAATACGGAACTATATTCATGTGGAATATTTGTATTCCTCACAAGAAACGAGTGAGGAAGCAATACTAAATTCTTCCTTTGATTTCTGCAACATATTAATTCAAGTTATGATATATGTGCAATATCTTGTGAGGGTATAGCGGCTCTGCTGAAGCGATAAATAATTTCCAGGGGGCGAAACCAATACCGGAAGGGCGGCATCTGGTTGCGGAAGAGAGCACGCAACCATTGTCTCGTAGCGTTATAGCCGAGAGGTGTCTATATGAGGGATCCTCTCCTCACGTCCTACCGGCTTCAATAAACCTTCCCACCAGAGTAATATCCAGTCATCGGCAGCCCTTCTTCTCCAAACAGTCCTCTCAGGCTATTGGTATAATTGGATCTTTCCAGAGGTCTACTTAGCTATCGAGGTCTGTGGCCAACAGAGGCCTTGATTGGATCGGCAAGGACTTAGAATTGGTTTCTTATAACTTTTGTATGTTTTAAAACAGCACATTATCAAATGCAATACTTGTTATACTAATAGCGATAACATCCTGGAATCGTCATGAGGTCGTCAACGGGTATATAAAAAATAACGCGGTGTAAAAATATGCTGTGTTAACAGCTTGTGTATGGTTCGATAGATTTGGTTAAATTTAATGTAGTTTTTATATTTTTAAATATTTTTTTTCAACGAGTAAAATATCCTGGTGATCAGCGCCTTTATTCAGTAAATCATAAACGTTTAGAAGATATCGAGTCTATATCAGAAATAGAATAAATACAGTTTATAATAATATTTAGGATAATAATAAATCCTTTTTTAATTATTAAATAATTTTAAAAATAATTATTAAAAAAAAATGAAATTAAAATAAATGAGAATGTAATCTTATCAAAAATTCCAACACTACAATTTTGATGGGAAAAATATCTGATGTGGACAACACAAGTTTATTATGACCTTCATGTAAACTGCCCCTTTCGGCTCTTCACTTTCAACCAAAACCTATCATATTACTTATACTAATATAATAGTCTAATTTACTGAGATGTTTTACATTATATTTTATTATAATTTTTGATGAGTCTAATATGACCTTCAAATAAAGTACCACTTCCGCCTTCCCAATTTTAACCAAAATTTATTACGTTATTTATATTAGTATGTAAGTCTTAAATGCCAAATTTGAGGAGAAATATGGCATTTTATTTTAATATAATGTTTGATGAAAATCAATAATGACCTTCAAGTAAAGTACCACTTCCAATAATCATGTACTGACTAGAAAAGAAGGTTCAGAACTAGAATTTACAATAATCCTAAATACAAAATTTTAACTTTCTACGCCTAACCGTTTTTGAGTTATTCATGTACAGTTTTTGTATTTTTATTTTATTCATGTACCGTTTTTGTAGTTATTCATGTTATTCTTCCGGTAATCATGTACTGACCAAAAAAGGAGGTTCACAACTAGATTTAACAATAATACTAAATATAGAATTTTAACTTTTTACGGCTAACCGTTTGTGAGTTATGCGCGATACGCACGTACGTACGAACGGAGGTACAGACGTCACGACGAAACTAGTCAAAATGGATTCAGGGATGGTCAAAATCGATATTTCCGTTGAAAACTGTAAACCGAAAATTTTCGTTATTACAATACTCCCTTTACTTTCTACAAGGAAGTAAAAATTAATGTAGATAAGATGGGCCGTGCTTTTAAAAAAATTAAATCCTGTCATGTAGTAATTACAATATTTGTATTTTTTTTTCTGATATTTATTTGTCATGTAGGAATGGTATTGATAAGCCTTGTAATTTTAATATTTACAGATCGTTTTTAAAATTAATTATTCAGTGCATTTAATCAGTTATTATGAATGAATTAATACATATTATTGATCATTCCATATATTTAATTACCAATCATTCGATTAATATTTCATTAATAAGTAGAGGGATAATTATCTCCAGCGGTCCATGGTAACTGAATCGTGCGAGAAGGGTGCCTTCTGGGTACTGTTATTTACCATGAATGACATACAGTAATTTAGTCAAAGATCCGGCACCAATGATCGCTAATTATTTTTATGACAGATGCGAATAAATATCTGTAGTATAAAATAATAATAACAATAATTTGTTCTGGGGAAACGTACTTTACAGCAGAATTTTTTAGGTATAGTTGCCTTCTTTTTTTTCCGCATGTCATCAACGACTCAATGAATTTGGAAAGGCGATAATTGAACCGTGTTCAATTAGTTAATCAATTATTGACGTAAAGCTGTATCGAGGGCGAATGAGTTGGGGCGTGAGAAGGGACACAAACATCGCGAGTTTGATTCTCCCGGGGATGGCATCGAAATTATTTTGCGTCCCAACCCTCCGAAATTGGCTGACTCCCATCATATGCCTTGTAGTGTGTAGTGTGTCTATTGATAGTTGTGTCAATGAGAATTCACACAATACCGGTTGAAAATATTTCAATATGTCAATATCTCCAACTAGATAGTAAGCAATTGAAGATTAAATACTTTGAAAATTTCTAAAACATTTTTTGATTGAATTAACTTTTAATTTAATTTGCTATAGACAAATGGTTAACAATTTGATTGTTAAATTTACTTCAATCGCAGTCTTCTAGATTATATCTTATTTATATTTCTTCTATTTTAGTAAATATAATGGCTAAAACCAAAAATATATATCTCGCCTACTAAATGATGGAAAATAATATGAAATGAACCTTTATTGTCGTATTAAGGAGCTTGATCGAAGAATTCTCGAACATGGTTTGACTCTTAGCTGTTCAACACCGAAGGTACTTAAGAATATTTAATATCGAAACAGCACAAAATGTAAATAATCATGGCTTGACATTTATCATTTTGGCTTTTAAAGTTCATAGTAATGAATTTTGTTTAAACTTTAATATTTAAGTTTTGCAGGATCATATTTTTTTTTACATGTTACTAGAACTCTGATATTTGACTGAAGAAATTCTCGTTTGCAAAATTACTTAGGTCGAGTATTCTGTCCAGAAACTTAAGATCTTTGAGAATAATGCCTAAGAACGAGTTGCTCCGGCTGTATTATTGAAGTAATATCATCGTCACGCTTGAAATGGGGATATACAACTTGTAGAGCTTAGTAACGAACGAATGCCTAAAAATTTAAACGCTAGAGTTAAAAAGGTTAACGTTGGAGAAGTATACTGAAACGTAGACGGGAGGATTTTGTTAAGGTTTACCTTGCTCGTTTGGGTTTTGCCATCGGGATCGAGTCTTCGCTTTCGTTAAGTCTTATGATCTTAAATTTTGATAATTTACATTACTTAGATGTCATTTTTGTTTCCGTCTTAAAATCTAGATGCAAATTATCAGCCAGTTGTTATTAACGTGTAATTTTAATGGATTTTAATTCATCAATGTATTAAATAGCTTAAACCTTAAGATTTCTGAATTTGTTGATGTCTTTCATGCGTATATAAATAAATTCACATATCTCTAAATAGCGACATTTTACTTACAAAACGTAGATGGGAGGATTGGGTTAAGGTTTACCTTGCTGGTCCCGGACAACGGAATCTTCGCTTTTATTAAGTCTTATAAAATTCTAAATAGCGACATTTTACGAGTAAATTAGTTACGCAATATAAAATTTATGATCTTAATTAAATCTTGGTAATTTACATTACTTAAAAATAAATTTTTGTTTCCATCTTAAAATCCAGTTGTAAATTATCATTCATTTGTTATTAATATGTGATTATTAAAGGATTTTAATTCATCAATGTAGGCTTTTGATACTTTAAACGTTAAAATTAGACAATGTGTTGATGACTCCGAAAAATTAATATTTTGATTAGAAAAAAATTACGGCTAACAGATCTCATTATTCTTTTGAATTTTTCTAATCATTCTTTTTCTAATTTTTATCAATATAATATTTTTTCTAATTATTACTTTTTATTATGCTTTCTAATTCGACTTTCTGCTTATTATTTTGCATGAAATCCTGGGCAAAATATTTTGGAAATAAATATTTACGATATATTGTTAGTTTAGAAAAAGTAAATTTAGAATATGAATTATCTTTGAATAACTTTTGAGTATTAATAGTGAGGTCTGTTAGAGGAAGTCTGGATACCAACATAAGTTATACGCATTACTGATATTTTTTTTTTTTTTATATATATCTGTATGCAGAACTTATACTAACAACCAATTCGATTCCAGAAGGCTGTTTCATAAAAGGCAAAGAACTAATATTGAGCAGGAATAAGCCGATTCCGAAAATAGAATATTTGCTTCATTTGATGAAGTGAAAGAGCGACCTCCCGGCTGCCTGCTTGGTTACTATTAAATGTTTGAATACCTCGAGTCTTATGTGTAGCCTTCCTCGAGAAAATTGAATTACAAATAGCTCCCTTGCCCTTCAGCGAAGTTATCGTTTATTTATAATGGAGCTTTCGAAAGGGTAGCAGTCGCTGCACATAACTGACTGAATACCCCAGCATTACAGCAATTTATAGCAATAGTAATGGTACTGCATTTTGGAGGCTCTCATCTGAATTGCCATTATTAATGAGATTGTTTGCCATTGGTTAACTAGCGTTTCCCTGAATGATTGCCCCGGGCCGTATTAGAAAGTCTCAAGTTAGGATGTTCCAACTATTTGTACTCATTTATTTAAAGGCTGCATGGTTTTGTCCTGATTTTTTATAAGACCATCAATCGCTTTTACAACCCTAAAATTATAATTGGAGCATCGAGTATTTTTTATTGTTTTGTTATATTTTATTCATTTGTTGTAGATGATACATTTTATACTTGTAACGATTTCAATCAGTTGTTTTCTCTTCTGCCCTTTCTCTTCCGGTATTCCTTCATCATTTCCCTATGCCTCATTCTTGTTTCCTCAGAACAGTTTGGAAATGGTTTCCTTTTAGTTCTTTTTTGGAGTCCTTCCATTTTCAATGCCTTAGTTTGAAAAATCTCTCTTTCCATACTTTCCTCATTTCTTATTTTTTTCCTAATCTTTCTTGACCTCTTGAATCCAGCTTTAGTATTATTATTTCAAATTTGCGATGGAACAGAATCTAATCAATAAAATATTAATTAGAGCTAAATTGGTGAATTAACGTCGTATAGAAAACCCTTTGTAGATGGGAAAGTTATGTTCTCTATTTTGGTTTTAACGGGTATCAGTTGACAATGGTATGAAGGTGACCAACCATTGGTGGTATTATCGGCTTACAACCTCCGTGTTTCTTTATCATGAACAACTAACTATATCTAAATAACCAGATTATCCACATTATTATTTTATTTTTTGTGAAGAACATTCCATTATTTCGGTTCTATGGCTTTTCTGGCTTTAATGCATAATTTTTGTACTTAATTTTTTACCTCCATGAGTTACAAATTAGACTGATTATTTATAAAGCTTAATCGAAAATAAGCGAATTTAACATATTAATATAATTAAAAATATTGTGTTCGTTCTGAATGATATAAACGGATCATTTATAATTCAAACGTTTGGATTATAATTAATAAAGGGACAGGTAGAAAATGAGAAACAGAGAAAATTATTAATTAAAATTCTAATCAAGGGGAACAGAGTAGAAAACAGTTCGGTATCGTTTAATAAAATGATAATGGAAAATGTCAGTTTTTATAATATTTTGTAATACCTTCTAAACGTAAAAAATCTTATCCTTTTTTTTTCTTTTATGTTTCAAGGATACTCTTGATTACTATGGATTTCTTCTTGGTGAAATATATATATATATATACATTTGACATGAAGTTAATTGTTCGCTGATATAGGGAATCCAATTGATAAAATTAAATTAAATTCAAAAATATTCTAAACAACGAAAAAATCAATAACAATATAATTGCTGCTTAATTCGATTGATTATAAATACAAGTTAGTTTACTATATTATTAAAATGGAATTCATCCTTAATCGAATTTTATCTCTCGAAATTGTTTTGGAATCAGTTTCTTATTGCCAGCTTTAAAACGAATTGCTTAAAAGTCCGAAAATGTTATCCTGATCTCAGTGCATATAAAATAACGCTTTTGTATTAATAGTGTGTTAATATTGCCACTGTCTGAACCATCTGAACATTTTTAAATTATACTTACATGTTATTCAATACCAAAGCCCGTTTTTTTGCGGAGTGTTAGGCCGTTTTCACACAATCCGATAAATCGGATATTCCGATCCGTCTCCTATAATTAGAGCACGATGTGAGAAGATCGCGAGCTTTCTTACTTATATTTCTTACTTATAACTCTTATATTTATCGGTACTTGTTAAAACACCCTTACGGAAAAATAAAAAGCAATATGTTAGTTACGAGCAACGAAATAATCACCAGTGAACAGTTTCCTATCTGAAAATAAATTTTGAGTGGCAACATATTGATCATTCTAAAAATTTAAAGTATTAGGATTTTTTTATCAGCTTGAACAGAGATATAACTGATTGTCGATTAAGGATGATTAAAGTGAATCTTGGTCTGAGAAGGCTGTAACTGACCAATTTTTGGCTAAACTGAGATTATTGGTGATACTGACACTTCTTTGCCTGACGCACAAGAGAATAATTCTTTTTGTCTTTTATTTATTTTTTTGAAAGAATTCTTTTTGGCATATTTTTATAAAATCGGGGATATGGTATTTTTTTGTTAAACCAACTTCCAAATTTAAATTATTGCCTTATTACGTAATCAGGAGAAAATTGATAAATTGTATTTATAACGAAAAACGTTTTTGCACTAAATTTTCACTGATTTTTTTATTAAAATTAAGGTCAGAGCAGTTCAAACCTTATCAAACCAAGGTAGCTATTTGCCAATAACTAGGTTTAATGCCGAAAGGATTCACAGGCCTTTGTAAACTCCTCACAATGGCACTTCATTGTAGATCACCTCTCAAGTAATTTTCTTCCTCTTTTAAACCTAAACAACGCCTTCAATTTTAGGAGGTATACGTCACGCATTTATTATTTCAAAAAATTGTTTAGCAGGCCCTATCTCTAAGAGTATGATATATAATCTTACTAATCCTTAGTTTCAGTATTGTCGCTACATGTTTTGTGTTTCTTCTTCGGGATTTCCTTAGAATCTATGACTGTTGTCCTCTTAAGCTTGGATACATTGCACTACTATCAGCTGATATTCTTGAATAAATCTCGTTGAGAGGAAGAAGGTGTCCCTGGTGGTACGAAGTCATCTCCAAGCTGTTCTGCCCAAGGAAGCAGTAAATAAAGGATGAGAGGCCATTTCTATTAGCGAACTCTACTCTACCATAGCCAGGTCGGAAATCAATTCCTGACGCCAAGTTACCTAACCCATCCCGGCTCTACAATATGGGCCAATTTGGCAGAGGGCCAACACTTGGAGGGCTCTCCACCGCTAACTGAACCCTACCAGCAACTTCATTACACCAACTTGCCCACTTGTTCTGTCAGCCACCATACCCGAAATTCAATCTTTATAAGAGCAGTTTTATAGTAGGTACCTAGGTTAAAGATGATTTATAAACATCCTATAGAAATTGTGGGCTACTAAACAATTAGAAACATTGAGTCAACAAATATTGTAAAGTAAGGGTGGTCGTAGTAGGTGGGAGGATAGTATTAAGAGTGATCTAATGAATTTGGGTTTGGAAGGTGGTCGGTGGACCGAGATTTGTAGACATCGATTAGTGGTATCGGCATCGAACCTCCGGGGTCGCTAAGCCTTTTATTATTATTAAGGGTGGTCGTAGTGAGAAATGCAGGAGGAAGAGGTACGGGAAGGAATGAGTGCGATGGATAAGATTCTTTGCTTGTTTTCGAGACTATTTTTTTTTGCTTTTGTTTTTGAGATTGTTTTTTTATTGTGAAATATTAAAATCTGTAACTGTCGAAAATATGCAAAATTTGAGAGAAAGATAAGAGACTGTCAATAGTTGTTGCTAAGTAAAGTAACAGTGATTTTCAGGTTATAAATTGTGCCACATAATTTAAAGGCAGCACATCTCAATTCAACAGTCAATTAATGGTATTGGTGATACATGATTTGAGTCTTGAAAAATATCATAACTAATACAAAAGTATCTTCCCTAATCCATAACACATACTACTTCTTCAGTAATCGTTACTAAAACTCAGCCATAAAGTACAAATCGTAAATAAAATTATTGCATAAGTATGTGTGTATCCCACACTCTAAAAAAAGAAAAAAATAATAATAATATTCCGAAGTATATGAGCAACATATCTAAAAAATCCATATGACTATTGCTGGCTCGTCGCTCATTAATTGGGCACACGAATTATCGATCGGGCCATTAATTGTTGGTCATTTATTCCGCTTTTGACGCCATGCGCATTTAATCGATTGTATTTAATTGGGATTTATAATTTTTTAATTTCTTCTTTTGATGGGAAACGCAGGTTTATTTTACCTATTACCTATTATTCTAGTTATTTGATTCTTATCTTTATTATTTCACGGGGTATAATTATGATTGTAAAGATAAGTGAGTGGAAAAAATACTATAATAAGTCTATCAGAAATTCCTTATTACAATAAGATGGGACTACTTAACTAGTAGTTCGATTTGAAAGATTTTTTATAACTGCCATTGATAATTTTTTTGTCATTGATATTCATATAAATACTGTTCACAGTGTATTGATTTGTTAAATCAATTTATGTGCTTGATTTGAATTCTGAATATAAAAGTGCTTTAGTTCTCGATATAACAGAAATTTAATCACATCATTATTTACAATGATGGTATTATTATGATTAAAAAAGAGAAATTTAAAATAAATTTTGCCCTTTGTAACAGAATTGTGTTATATTTGGTTTAGTAAATCGCAACCTGCAATTGCTAAAAATTATAGAAAAAAATTCTAGGGTCCAATAAGTGTTTCTAATAAGAGGTTAAATAAAAGAAAGTGCAAGATTTAAAATAATTTGAGATATTTAAAGTAATATATGAATAGCGTTAATTACGTTTTTAATTGTGTATTAATATATTTTTTGATTTCTGTATTCCAGTAAGTTGAATAGATGTAGATAAAAACATGTTAACTTGGGTTTTTGAAAATTTAAATACATGCATAGAAATTGCACAACTTTGAACAATAAAAAAAATTTACTACGCAAATGTAAATTATGTACCATAGTAAGAGTGGAAGAGATAATCTATCTAAAATTATTTGACGTTCGTGGTGATGGTATGACTTTATTTCATATCAGGTATGTATGAATCAGCCCTACTATATAAATAAAACTCAGGTAAATGTGTGACAAATGAATAAGTGTAACATCATTTCTGTTTTTAAAGATGTTAGGTTCGGAGTGGATGGATTATATATTTTTATCATTCTCCCTTTTCGAGTGAGTTCGAAGTTCGGAAATTAGAAACCAATATTTCTAACTCTAACTAACATTGTATCATTACTATTTTTTTTTTAGTAACCATTAATTCTTGCCCTCGACAAGCCATAGGGAAAGACATGCTGTATCATGGCGCCCGGAGTGGAATACTGTGTACCTGTCCTATCCCTGACGAATCGTTCTAAATTAGAAAGACCCCTTACGGTAATAACACCGTAAAACATTATTTCGAATTTCGTAATAATTACACAGGCCAGTGATGAAAAAACTTTTGTACTTAACATACCTTACTCCTATAGTTTTTAGGATGCTGAATCCGAATATGATATTAAATAAGCTGTATCACCCGCAATTTCTTCACATTTTATAGTTAACTATATTAAATTAAGCGATTTTTAAAGAATTGAACAGCTTTCAGTCTTAGGCCTCATGAAACAATTTGTAAAGTCTTTGCCTAAAGATGGACCATGTTTCAAATATCAGCCAAAAGTTTCCACGCCTTTAAGAAGCTAAACTAAAAGAAGGCGTCTTTGTCGGACCTGACATTAGAAAAATGATGTTTGATGTCAACTTTGAATCCACAATGACCTTAAATGAGAAAGAAGCATGGGTATCATTCAAGCAAGTCGTTACAAAGTTCTTGGTAAATGAAAAAGACCCAGAGTATGTTTCTATTGTAGCTAACATGTTACAGAAGTTTAAAAAGTTAGGATGTGCCTGAAACCTACGGAAAACTATGGGTGATATAAAAAACTAAGGCCAGATTTAAATTCAGCACATACAAATCTATAAAGATCAGTTGATCTTTATTTGATGGCCAACAAAAAAAAATTGTTTTTGAAAACTTTTTGAACTTTAATAGTTATTAAAGTTCAAAAAGTTTTCAAAAACAATTTTTTTGTTGGCCTTTGTTACTTTAATTAGGAAAGGATGGAACAAAGTGTTCTCTTTGATTGGCTTGATATCACTAACGAACAGAACAAATGCCTTTTCCCTTCGTTTAATTATTAATTATAATGAACGTTTATTTTAAAATTAATGTGACATTTGTCAAATACATAGGAATTTCGAATATTACCTGTAAGTTGAACATAGCTAGCTATAAATTAATTATTTTCTGGGTTTAAAATTAATCATTATTGGTTTAAACTGAATTTTATCAATTTTTTATATGAATGTTACTAATATTAATAATAAACGACTTAGTGATCCCAAAAGTCGGATGCCGATACCAGCAATTGCCGTCCAAGCAAATCGTTCCACCGAACCGTTTCAAAACCCAATTCCTACGATTGCTTTGGTTCAACGCCAATTAATTTTTTAAAGATCCTTTCATTTTGAAGAATATAATCTTTACATACTCTTTTGAATTGTGGGATGGAATTACTTCTATTATTTTATAGAGTGTAAGCTCCCCGTTGTGTAGCCTCCTAAATCCTCCTAATATGCTTTTTTTTATTTACTTTTAGCTCTAACATTACATGTAATTTATCATTACAATATATATTTGTAATATACACTTGTAACTAATATAGGGCTACAGTTATTGGTATACTATATGAATCTCTAGACTGGAGTTTAATAAACAAGATTTAATAAATCTTAATTTTGTTTTTTTGAGACTGTTTCTGTTACAAGTTAAATTTATTGTTATTATCTTTTAAAATATTTCTTAAATTCAGAATGCTGGAGACATCGTTGTAGATGCGATCAAGGAGGAGCTGCTATCAAGATAGAAAACACACTGTAAGTGTAAAACTTCTTTTACTATGTGTCGATGTTTCGGCTTAAGTTATAAGCCTTCATCAGGTTTTTTTTTTTTTTTCTGGACTTACTTGACGAAGACCTTCAACTTAAGTTGAAACATTGGCATATATTAAAATTTTTACACTTACTGTGTTAAGCCAATTTCTCCTTGATCTCTTTCATTCTGTATTCGCATCTGTTACAGAAGAGTGACAATCAGCAAATGCAACATAGATAAAAATAGAATTGGTATGGTTAGCCATATACTAATATACCTTAATTTTTAAAAAAATATTAATAAAATAGAGCACAAAGTTAAAAAGAAAATTCAAGATTTTCACAATACATTTTTTTACGCCAAATTTAACTAATAGTATAGTGAATTTAGGTTAATGCCTAGATACCCTGATACAACTGATGGATTCCAATTTTTTTTATTGAGTTTCTTATGTAAGCAAAACGTTTCCCTTTTTAAAAGTTTTCTCCTTTTTTTTTTAATTATTGTATTTATTTATTTTTTACCACACTCAGAGAATCATTCAGTTCATACTAAGATTTTATAACAGTTATAGGAAATTTTCTTGAAAAAGAGAGATATTGAACTATTTCAATAATCGGAAGTTCGTTTTATCCAAGAAACTCTTATATTTTCGCTTATTTTTAATGCGGTTTTCAAAACTACCAACTCACTGAGGGGCGAAAATCTTTCATCATTGTTTAACTTCCAAACGGAACGGAACTTTCAAATTTTGTAAATATAGTAGTTTTTCTTTGCAAATTCAACCTGTCAAAAGTAATATTAAAAATTAAAAAAATAAGTTATTGAATGTTGTAAAATTATAATGATAGTATAAAACATAAGCGAAGAAAGAAACTCACATTTTTTATACTTTTTAATATATTTATATTATATAAATATATTATATATGTATATAAATATATTATTTATGTATGTAATATAATAATTATATTATATATTTACATAAGATAATTATAACATATTTATATGATATAAATCTATTTCATATGCATATAATATAAATATATTATATATTTATGTTATATAAATATACTACAATCAATAAATCGTTGGTTTTTGTGTACAACAAAAAAAAACAAAAATAGAACTATATATATTTATTACATAGATAATGGATTGCAGATTATATTACATTCAGAAATATTAATTTGAATAGTGGGTGATATTTTTAGTTTTCAGTTCACTTTCTGTAAAATTGTTACTTATAGTAAATATTATCTTAATGTCTGTTCAGACAGAGCAACTACAAATATTTTTCATAATTCTGTAGAAAATTTAATCCTGCTCAAGATTGGTCATAAGGTATTTTGTACTAAACTCCACTAAAAATAGTTATTAAGGCTAAATCACTGACATAACTAACTTATTGCGTTTTTTTTTTTTTTTTACATTTTTTCAGATTTGTTTGGTCCTCATCTGAGTAGCTCTTCCGAATTTCACATGCTAGGTATAAATCTTGCGGGAAATTTAATGCTATTTAAGATTACTAAGTTCGATGTTTGCCTAAAATGCACTGGCAGCGAGTTGCTGAGAAAAAAATGAAAATAATGCTTTTTCTCGGTTGTTTTTTTTCATGACAGCGTAAAACGCACAAGATACGGGAGGTTTGAAAACTTGTACTTTTCATGAGAGGGGAAATAATTCACACAACATATTTAAAAATCAAAATTATTCCACCTTTTGAAATTCAAGATATCTCCATTGTGCTAAGTAGGGAAATATTTACAAACACCTATTATACTATTATATTTACCTTGTTCCAAAGTTCGCTGATTCACGCAGCTAAATATCCATTTGATCTGTTTTCTACATTCTTACTGACTTATTATTGTTAATATAAATGGGCACGTAGGGGCTAGCAGAATGTACATCTACATAAAGTCATAATTTAAATGATTTTTTTTAACTTTTCTGATTCCGATCTGCTGACACTAAAGGCGGCAATAAAAAATGTGATAATGTATCTTTATTCAATGAAATAAATAATGTATGTTTATTCAATAATGTTAGAAACATGTCATAAGTATGAATCCTTTTATATTATTTAGAATAAATTTAGAATAAAAACGAAACACTTTATTTTAGCGCGATTTATCATAATTTTTCAAAATTTGTTAAGTTCAACCGAGGAATACCGGCGTTTGGATGGATATGTTGAAATGAAAGTATTGAAAATGCTTTGAACATTTTGGACAATTTGTCTAGAACATGCGTATATAAACATTTTTTTCGGTTTCATTCCAGTTTACAACTGTACGAAAAACTTTATGAATATCTTTTTTAAAGTAAAGGTTTTTTTTTTAAACTTTATCTCGGGTACTAGTAAACGCTAGTAAAAGCTCTAATAGGGCTCAAATTTCAGCAAATTTACTTAACTTTAAAAAAGGGATTCATAATATTTTTCGCGCAGTTGGTAGTTTTGAAGATATTGAGCATTTAAGGAAAAATGAGCTAAAATTTATGTTCATTTATTAAATAAAACGAACTTCAGATTATTGAAATAGTTGTATTTTATTTGTCAAGGGTATTTTCTGTAAATGTTGTAAAACCTAGATAAGAATCGAAATGATTTTTCTAAGAGTAAAAACAAAACAATTTTTTTACTTCTTCAACAACTTTACTTTTTATTCCTTCAAACAACTTTATACTTCCTTTATGTAAGAAAATTAATAAATAAAAAATTAAATTCCACCTATTGTAACTGGGTTTATTCAATTTTCATGCCTTATGCACTGAACTATAAAAGTCACATTATAAATGTGATGTATTTATTTTATGTCTTTTAAACAAGCTAGAACTGATTTTTTTTTCTTTTTTATATAAATACCTCTCTATTTTTTAAAAAAAATTAAAATCACGCTATAACCTAAGATGGGAATACATTTACTAACTGAGAAGCACATTTTCAAAGCAGTTTCTAAACCGTCGAAGGACCAGATGACAAATTCCCAAGAAGCAATAAGTAAAAAGAGTGCTCTTAATTTTTCACACCATCTACCACGGGTGGTTTATGAGCTGACAAACTACTGGGAGCTGGTTATCTCTCAGCCTCATCTCAAATGTGCCTCTGTTCTCAGCCGCTTTCCGCTCAGCTATCTAAATAGCTAAACATCCCTCAGGTTCTTCGTACAATTTCCTGCACCATTTCCATGTTGCCGGAATAAAATATTCTCGTATATCCTACTGCTGTAGAGGTAATATGTATGGATAGTTGGGTTAGTGAGGTTGACGACCCGGCGACTGAAGATAGTAACGTTTCATTTTGTCAAATTGATAATTAATTTATCTGTTAATTGTGATACAAAAGCAAGTTACCTTGAAAATTCTTTAAATATCTTAACAAGACACATGGTTTTTCATGTTTTTTTTGTTTTTGTCTTTTGTTATTCGACATATTTTAAAGTGTTCGGGCAGGTTGCATGACTAAAAATTTACAGAAGCTTTGGCTATGCGAGGCAGACTGATTTTGTGTAAAATAATCAAAATTATATTGTGTTATTTTTCAATTTGCGTCACTACATTTACATGGAAAAATATGATTTTACGGAAGGAAGTGAACCATTGTTAAAATACAAATACAGAATCTGCAGCACTATCATTATTAATGGATAATATATTTTTTACTACAATGTTAAAAAAAATGAATATATCAATCATTTAATATTATACAATGAATATAGATGTACATGTTATCATAGATCGTTATTTTTCGATTTTTAAATTTTACGAATATTTTAACTTGAAAGAAAAACTCAAAGAAATTGAGTAAACTAACCATAATTTTAATACTTTAATTAATTGAGCATTTTCCATACGTTATGGGTTTTGAATATGATTAAGAGGATGGGTATATAACATTAAAACCTAAAATGGACCACTGCAAGTATTACGCCTTTCTTTATTTTCATAGACTATTAAAACTAATTGTTTGCCTTTAATGTTTTCTTTTATGTTTTTAAAAATCTATTTAACACGTTATAGATTTACTTGAATGCAATAAAAACATATGTTTAAGAAATTAACAGTTGTTTGTAATATTTGATTGATAGTCAAGTTTTTTAGATTCGAGATCACATAAATATAAATGTTGGAGATTTAATTTTACAAAGATGTGTTTGAAGGATAAGTTTTTGTAAATACCTAATCGGCAGTGCTATAGAAACTACAAATACAAAATTTCTAAAGCCTATTAGATATTTTGTTTTTAGTTGTAGAAAAAATTATATTTTTCTTTAAACCTATATGTCTCCATGATTTATTAAAAATACGTAAAATGTCCACAAATATTTATTTTTTTATTAAACGTAATTATTGCATTATTAATCACTGGGGACATAAATTAGTTTAAGTGATATACCCAATAAATTATTGTAAAAAGATAATCTTTTTATTTATGCTGTCCGGACATACATGCAGTTAGTATGAAGTATGCTTTCACCTATTGACTGATATATATATATTTAATTTTTGCATATTACGTACTATTTTACATATTTTTAATTTAATCTGGACGCCGTTAGACCTAAAAAAAATTATATATATATATATAT
The DNA here is from genome assembly GCA_948150685.1 of Rhaphigaster nebulosa. Classification (NCBI taxonomy): domain Eukaryota; kingdom Metazoa; phylum Arthropoda; class Insecta; order Hemiptera; family Pentatomidae; genus Rhaphigaster; species Rhaphigaster nebulosa. The sequence continues at coordinate 35,281,081 of OX411308.1, forward strand.
ATATATATATATATATATATATATATGTATATATATATATATATATATATATATATATATATATTTTTTTTACCGTTTAGTATAATACCCAAATTCATAAAACGATTTTTTTTAGTTTAACTTAATTTATTTTAGAATTAGTTATATTGCATAAATTGTTATTTTGTTACCTTATGAACTTTATTTACTTGTTGTTTGGTTACTGACCTGAAACAAAATAAGGAAGATAATTAATTATGTCATAAAATTAATAAATTATTTTATATTAGATCCTCTAATTGTTTTATTACGAAAACTTCTTTTATAATAGATTATAAAATTGATAGGTTATTTTAGCAATGTAGGCTCCCAATACTTTAAACGTGATATTTTATTCTTTGCTTTGTGCAGTGGTTCACAAGTTTTTGTATAAAATTAAATAAATAATTAAAAACCATTTTATAATAATTATAATCATTTTAATTGCTATTTATACTTCTCTTTTGTAAAATTCTATGGTTTATTACTTATTTCATCAATAAATAAATACAATAATAATAATAATAGGCGTACTGTTAATTTTGTTTAATAATTTCTGTGTGCAGCCAGCCAGATAAGATGCTCGAGAACAACGGGCACATTGTCGTTCCGAAACTAAACATCTTTTTTTCTTTTATATATATATATATATATATATATATATATATATATATATATATATATATATATATATATATATATATATATATATAGCTTTATTTTAGTATTCACATCTGTCAAAAATATTGAAAACCAATGAATTTGCTGACTAAAGATTTGGTATTGTAGCATGATAGGCATTGTAATTATTATGCTTGATATAATTATCATATCATCATTCTGATAAAATTATGAGAGGTAATACCGATCGGCACCTCTTCTTCAACAGATTATTAAATTTTTACTCATTATTTCATAATAATTTTCTACCCGTTTTTATTTATTTTTAGAAATTGATATAAAGATACAAAATATTTAATGTTTGTATGTTATTTTAACATTAATTTTAGTCTGAAGATGGGAAGTTGAATTTCGCAACAATGGGTTATATTCTGAACTGATAAAGAACAAAATATTTGTACTTATCGAAATATTGCTTAATAAAACTAAATTATTTTGTAATATTCATAGTCAGCATCTGACAAAAAAGAAATTATTGTTATATTCTTATAACAGTATAGCATAGTCTAGAACATATTCCTGCTTAATGGCTGGCACCTGTGAACCGAAGAGACAAGAATAGAGTGTCCCATATATCTTGTCGGTTAAGGAAGGGAAGAGCCCTGAGGAAGGTAAAGGACAAAACAAAGCCTATTCTGATGCCCCTCCCCCTCACCCCCCTTCCTCCCGGTTCAGGGATCGTGATTTCTCCATGGAAACAATATTCGCTTACAAAGTTGAAGGCATCATAGCATCCTTACAATACATTACGAATAGCAAATTTGAGTTTAGCACAAGTTCGAAAAGGATAACAACCATCGGTGTTAAGCATTCAATGTTTTATTATTTTTTTAATCCCATCTCATAACGTTAGCTTAAATACTTGTATATATTACAGGATCCAAGAAAGTTTGTTTTATCAAATTTAATCTAGGGGCTTATTAATTAGTTCAAGGGGTTTATCTTTGGCTTATCCTAATTTTACATACGACCTAGATTCTAAAATAATCCTATTAGTTAGTAATAATACATATTTTCACCTCTGATATACTTGCTTCCTGAAATGCTAGTTTGATTAATATCAAACTAGCATTTCCTGAAGCATGTTTGTCAGCCATATTTATGTAATTTTCTAATGAATAATTCTTAAATCGATCAGGTATCTAATTACAATTATTATTAACAGAACATTATCGATTTCACTATTTTGGGGCAGTTTTATTTTTTAATATGATCTAGTTTACTTAAAGCCTAGTCGGCGTCAATTATTATAATTTTTTTTATAAAGTAATTTTTTTACAAAAATATTTCATACTCAAGGCGAAACAATTTACAGTATCATACGACGTAAAATATTAACATTGCGAATAAAAAGTTTGATCTGATAGACATTTTATATGTATGGGTCATTCTTCGAAAAAAAGGAGATTTTTTTTTTATAATTTTCAATTTTTTTTTAAAAAGCTCTGTAATTTCGTTTTTTAATTTTTTATTGAGTTTAATTGCACCTTGAATACTGTTGTCAAAATATCCTAACTGTAATTGTTTCTAGAACGAAAGATGAGCCAAAATATTCCTATTTCGAAAAGTGGGGAGGTAAAAGAATATTACAAGGAAATAATAACAATAAAATTAAAAAAATATATATAAATATATATATATATATAGCTTTATTGAAATATCTTTAGTTTAAATAATTTTTAGTTAAATATATACATTATTATTATTATTATTAAATGATTACAAAGCTTTTATTATTAGGCTAAAATTAAATTATTTCATACATTAATTTTAGCCTATTAATAAAGTCACTGAATTAGCGATATATATTGAATTAAACACAATTTTATAATAAATTGTTATGCTGAATAGACTCTATTCGATATTAAATGATGTTAAAGATACGGTTTAAGAGAAATAAATGAAAACAGAAAAATCGGTATTTAAGTGACCAAATGCTGTCATAGAAATCGAATTGAGAAAAAAAGGTACTTATATAAATATAGTTTTATCATGTTTTCTTTTATTAATAATTCAGATTAGTATCTATTTATTATAAAATTATTTATATAAAATAAAATACGGAAATACGTTTGAAAACGTATAGTTTTTTTAATCTCTAATGATTAAATTTGGGTTTATAAAAGCTAAACGAAATCAATGCTAGACAAATTCCACAGACAGAAACTGTACACTATTTACTATAGGTCTGATATTTGACCGAAGAATTACATGGGGTCCACAAATCAAGAAAAAAAGAAAAACGCTTAATCAATGACTATGACTTCTTTTCTCACTTCATTCGAAACAGTCAAGACAGAACTTGGACAGAAATGGATCATATAAACTTATTTACTGAAATTTGGACCTATGCATCACAGGGATAGGGAACAGCTGAAAAGATATTAACAAACTTCAAATTTTTCAGAACAATAAACAAAAGCACCTTGCTATGTTAGCAGCATTACTTTGATTAAGCATTACATGACATTAAAAACCATTCCATAACATGGCCACAACACTCATATAAGGTAACATCCGTAGAAGGATGAAGAGGAGCTGAATGAGAGACCTCCTCGACTAACAATTGATGTTGAAACCATTCCAGGAGGAAATACAGCTGGGTACTGCTCCCCCCTCATGCCTTTCATGCCATACTCGTATTTAAATATTTCATCCTATACACTCATTGCTAATAAGATAATTGACGGGTGTGAATAAAAATTTAAAGCAAATAAACGAATAAAATAAAAGCATGGTTGTATGTGGGAAATTTTTATTTTTCAGTAGCAGAATTACTAAGAAACAACTTAAAATTAGTATTTATAAGAATTTTGTCCTTCATTTACATTTCGTTAATCTTTTTCAAACCTAGAAACTTCATTTAACATCCCTATTCATTTAAGCGTATTATATCTTTTAACTTTAAAAAAAAAAATCTTAATAATTATCATAAGGATTACTAAAATCCGAATTGTTGGCTACATTTTTTCTTCCACTGGGCTCCATCAAAACCCAAATCTACCAAGTCAGAACTTACGTAGCGCAATTCCCCCCTGTCCTAGGTTGAGTTGACTCCTGAATTCTGTAGTGGTTAATTTTTTTAATAAAAAAAAAAATTCTCAATTTACGAATAACTTACGCCGATGTTGTTCTTTAAATGTAAACGGCCATAGTTCGAACACGTTAAGAACAATAAGAAGGATCATATGCAAGCAAATTATAACTTTCAGGTCCCAGTAAACTTTGCATAATCCTATTTAAATTTTATAATCCTATTTAAGAATATATTTGTTGGTGATTATTGAAAATAATGCACCTCTTAAAACTCATGGAGGGTCGTGGGTTCATAACTATATCTGTACTATAATTTAAAGAGTTTGTTTGTTTGAGCATGCTTATTTCAAGAACTTGAAGTTCGATTTGAAAATCTTTTTTTTGCGTTAAATAAAACCGTTTATTGAGGAAGGCCTTAGGATTCAGAACGACGCTGAAGTACACAGGAACGGAGCAGTAGCCATAAATAGATTGCTCAGGGAAAAAGTTTCCAACTTCGCAGGTGACGTTGTCATGTCAACTCTATATATAGCCTTGGAAGCAAGTTGAGTACACAAACTTTTTAATAAGTGTAAAATTATATTGTAAAAACTTCATTTTGCAAATAAAATGGGAGAGTAATTGGGGAAAAGGGTGAAAACCCAAAATTTATTTGTGTGACTTTATTGGTTTAAATAAACACCATGGCCGTTTTGACCATATTCCTTGGAAACGACTGCAATAAATAAAACTCGACAATATGTTAATTATGTACTCATCCTAACTATAACTCTTCGTATTTTAGGGGTTAATCCAAATTTACTAAATACGGCTGTAATATAAATTTAATTGAAACGACACAGAGTTCAATTACTTTCCAGAATACCTCGCTTAATTTTTCTGAGCTTGGATCAGATTCCTAAATACGTCTCTCATTTTGCTGACTGAAACGGGAATGAGGAAATGATCGGGATGGCGTTAAGCCGAGTAGAGGACTCCAAGAGGAGAGAATAATGCGCCTACAAATTGTTTTCCGCCCCCGCAATTTCCTTCTCGACGAGTTTATTTACTCTTCGCTCGAGAGGCCCTTCCCCGCTTTCCCTCGTCCCGTTAATTATCAGTCTTCGGTTTGGTTTGGGTAAGCGAGACCCGGTTTTTAACATATTTTGCCATGAAATATATTTTTCTTGATGTATATTATAATCATGTCGACGTCGATTTTTGAAAAAAGGCGGAAGTGCCATTTGGAAAACTTTGCAGGGAACGCATGGCTCATTTTTTCCCAAATAATAATTTTTTTAAATTTATTCTGTAATGTGTTGAGCAGGAGTATATTCAGGCGGGAAAACTTTTATAGTTAGATTATAATTTTAAGGCTTGTATCACTGACGACTTAAGAGTCATTAGTATTTGGTGCTTACGCCATCAGTTGTAGATTTTTAGACCATCACTAATTTTTTCTCTGGTTATATCACGGAAATCGATAGAGTTGGGTTTAGGTCCCATAATTAATTGAAATCTAAATTTCGAGTTATTGGCGCTTAATCCTTTTTCAAAAACGATATGCATTCATCGTAACAATAATTAAGAATTTATTGATATTCGAGTTAATTTTATATTATATTATTATTTTGTTTTATTTTATTTTGTATTACAGGATCATCCCGGATTGACCTGGGACATTGGTACCGAATATCTAGGAAATCGGTCCAGTAGTCTCGGAGAAAAGCCGCGGACGGACGGATTTTTTTGTATTCGCTATATTTATATTTGGATTCTAAGTATCTTGAAAGGTAAACCTCAAATTTTGAGGGGAGTTACAAAAGTATTTTTTCCTTGGTCGATTCCAAAGGTCTATTATTGAAAATAATAAACCAACAGCATTTACAAATAGAGATTTTTTTATTTTTCGTTTTTTTTTCTTATTTTAATGCCTTGTTACGCTGAGTCCAAAGCACCTTACATTTCTCCTCTATGTTAATAAATGGCCGAGTTATGGGCATATAACATCTTTAATCGGCAATAATTATATATTATCATTATATCATTTTTTTTATTAGATATTTTTGGTGATTGAGCAGGCGTATTTTTTGCTAATTGTACCATAATATTAAATTCAATTCGTGTCTCAGAATAGTGACTGTATCAAGGAAGAATTGAAAATAACTATTATTTGAAAATCCGATGAAAAATTTCATGAAGGTGTTTCTGCTCCTTTATAATTATATTATAATTAATATAAAAACATCAGGTGCGGTGCCTCCATCACTACTTTACCTAACCACTCTATAATAATATTATAGTTCTAAATAATTTTACTTGAGTTAAAAATTTTTTTTTTCGTATTTGTCCAAGACTTCCATTTAAGTCCAATACAGTCCGTTTTTTAAAATTAAAAATAATTTAATGTAGGGATTAAATAATATTCAGTATTGGAATTAAATTATAATTGTGTTAGGAATTTTAATGTACTGCTTTTTATTTTTTTTTTGTTTCGTGTTTATTTATTTTATTGCTAAAAATAACTACTAACACTGTGTTCAAATAATTTGATCTTTCATTTATTTATTCCAAAGATTTCACTTTGGATCAAAATCTTATCCGTTTTAGCAAAGTTTGAACAATATTTCTGGCATATGATGAAAAAATTAAAATCAGCTTTTGCTAAACTGATTCTGTTAATGTAATATAACTGTTCACGGAAATCTGCACTTTATAATAGAAATTCATAATAATAAACATTAAAATATCAAATCATCCTGAAGAAGAGGATTGAAAATAGATTCATGCATCTTTTCCTGCTATAAAACCGCGTAGTCCTTATTGATAAGATTGATGTTATGTTTTATAAAATTATTTATTTTATTTTTTTAATCTAGAATTACTTTACCTGGAGTGTTAAAATTAAAAAAAATGTAGACGTTTTTGTTATAATCTTTTAACTCTCAAAGTTCCGCTTTTATAAATTCTAGAAAGCAAAAATTTGTAACATTTAACAGAGAAAATGTGACTTTAGCTATTGCAACAAGAATTTTTGGATTTACACTTAAGTTGGAAGTACAGTAAGCGAGTAAAATTGACGAATTTTGCATGTTGATTTGATGACGTCAGAATAAACGTTCACGGAATGAAATTTATTTCAACAGTAACATGAATTCCCTCCCTCTCTCCCAAAAAATAAGCACTCTAGGCAATTCTAAGCCAAAAAAACAACTGCGAATGTCTGATTGACATAATCTCTGCCCGAATTTTTATTTACAATCTTTAAGTAATATAGTTTTTGTTAATTTATATAAATTCCACAATAATATCATTTCCTCCTAGATTGTTATACAATTATTGTCTGTTGATTTATTTCTTATCAAGGCTCAGAAAGAGGATTTATGTCGTGGAAGTAAGGGACTCTGTACCGAATAACCAGTTTTGATCCAACCGCTTAAAAAGGGATAATAGGACGTAGTTTGGAGTGTTGGGTACTGATGAACTTTAAATTTCAAGTCTTTTTTAGACAAACCCAATATCGAAATGGGTTAATTTTTTAAAGAGTGTTGTTCTATTTCTACAAAATTGAAGTTCTGCTCTATTTTGTAATTTATAATTATTTAAATTGCTATTTTATCTATATATTTTTGTAAATGTCACCCCCAAAAACCGACATTTCATATACAACAAATTGATATTTTTACTCAGTACTCAGTTTCTAAGAATTTATTCAACTAAAGCCATAGCGAGTAATAAAAGTCATGAAACAACTGATTTGAAATATTCTGGTAGAGTGGGGGAACTCCGCAACGGGTGCACATAACTATAACGAAATTTCTAACGGCCATAAACATCTCTAGTTAGTGTAGAGATTTAGACTATCGTGCCCATTGGACTGGATTGTTGTAAAGTGCTACAATTTGACTTCCTAGGAAAATGAGAAGCTAAGCTTTCCATAATGTTTTTGTTCACTTGAGTAATTATATTTCTAATCTTTGATCTTTTATTAGCATATACATGTGTACTAGTTTAAATGGTCGCTAATCACTTTGATCAGGTAGAGTACATTTCTAGGTACATGATCGGATAACCGTGCACATGATGAATTAGTCTTAGCAAGTACACCAAGTGATCAAGAAATGTTTGTGACTTTGTACATTTGTTGAAATGTTTGTGTTTTTGTGCAAATCTAACGGAGCTGATGAAAATTTCTGATGGAGATGGTTTGGCTCATAAGCTATAATTAACTCACAAGTTGAGCGTTCATTTCCTAGAATATCGTTTATGACCACCCTAAGCCGCCTAACCTGAAGGACAATTTTTCGGCTTCACCTCAGCGCAATAAATAAAAAATGAGTTTAAAAGAGTACCATTTCATCATTTACACAGATTTGTACACGCGCACTGTTTCGACCATATGCGCGGAGTTACCCGTGGGATACTGTGCGCAAATGAATACTTGTGGATATGTGATTATACAAAAAAAAAAGCCAACTATGATTTATATGATTGTTTTACCAAGGAAAATAGAATAAATGAGGAAAAGTTTTATAGATCTAGTACTAGTTTTTGTATGAAAATTTCGATGTTATTGTTTCCTTAAGTGCGCACGGTTCTCGCACTTTCCTATAATTATTTCCGCCAATCGATACGGTTACGTTTATTATTATACCTTTTTAAAAATGCAGATGCACAGCGCAGTCTCGCTAAATAAGTATGTTGAATGTTATGTTACTAACGGGTCGGTAGAATAACTAATATGTACCAGTGAACTACACCGCAGGCCAGGGTAATTTATGCTCTACCCTCATCCATTGAAGGTGCGTTCCATTGCTAACACTTTTCCGACCAGGGTCTGTTTTATCTTTCCACTCAGTCGGTAATTGCAATCAATATTTCATCCTACCCCAGGCTGCCCTTATGAAAACAATGATATTACTGACGACCACTCAGTGCATCGTATCCTTTTCCAGAATGAGGTTTTCGATCAAAGTAGTGACTTGGGCCAACGGATTTTTCGCATTTTATTTACTTATTTTGTTTTCTATTGGTACGCAATTTACTTGTAATCGCTTTAATTTACATGTATAAAAAAATCTTACTACCGCAATTATGTTTAACAGTTTCTAAAATCTTATTTGAAGTCGACGATGTATAATTTATATTTAGACGTTGTAAATAGATATAGCGAAATCAGTAATGATCAAATTCTCTGTAAACTGAAAGACATGCTCTTACTTTTATATCAGACGGGGAGAGAAGGGTGTAACGGGTTTGGGGGTCCTCAGATTGAGTACAAATATTGTAAACGAAGGTTAATTTTCTTTCATGTTTTGTAGATATACTATTATTTGTTAAATATATTTTTTTCTCGTAAACAAGTGCAAATTAATCACTGTTACCTATTTGCCCTTATATTGTAATATCTGAAATGAATAAACAGTTTCCCAATACTATCTCCATGTCTGTAATAACAGTAATAAAAGGCTTAGCGAATCAGAATGTTCGATGCCGGTACCACCAAGCGCTGTCTATAAACTTCGGTCCACCGACTACCGTTCAAATCCAAATCCGTCAAAACCTCTTGGACGTTTACCAGTCGGCTCAGCGTTTATGTAGTTTTTAGTGATTCGTTCTTTATTGAGCCCAAAAACTTTACAAGCCCATTTCAACCGTCGCGATTATATCACTTCGATTTTACTAACAGGGTGCATTCTCCGCAATTCCGCGTTGTGTAACCTCCTAAATTCTCCTGCGGATTCATCATTTTTCGGACCAAATTCTTACCCAATACATCATTCTCAAAGACCTTAAGGCGTTGTTCTTCCTTCAAGGTTAGCGGGCATGTTCAATGTTTTATTGATAACTAGTTTCGAATGTTATACATTAATCTCCAGTTCTAAGTTTACGTAGATTATATCTCTTCCCATGACTAGTTCACCAACAAACCAATGTAACCGTTTCATATAATCAACTTAAACCTTGAACTGAAGATGAATGTATAACATTCGAAATTAGTTTTATAGAAGTGGCAAATAATTTATCAATCCCTTGTATATTATTAATAACATAACGTAGAAAAGCGCAAATGCTATCCCGTAATTGACTATCAACATTTTTTCTGTTATCGACATATCATTAACAAAAATAACGTTTCTTCTATTAAGATTTTATCTTATTCTTATTAATTAAACTTTTGGCAAATCAGAAGCCAATCCTAAAAGAATGTCGAATAGTTTTTGTGTAGTCACTTCCTATTCAACAAAAAGCGTGACTTACTCAATAATTTCATACCCTACCGCGTGGAATTGGACCATAAGTTCAAATGTACTTTATTGTTGCTCTTTAGGTCTACTATCACCTCTGTAAACATTTCCCGTTACTCAAGGGGCAACCTGTATATAGTTTAGCAGCAAAATAGAATTTTTGTGAATTGTTTATCTAAAATAAGTAATAACTTTATACTGTCGACTATATCGTCATGGGAGTGGTATGGTTCGATTCAGAAACTAAAAACTATAAAAAACCACACCTTACTCGACTAAATTTATGCAAGTTATTTCACAAATATCCCGCCCTCATTTCGAACCCCCCCGAGGGAGGGTTGTCCCTAGGAAATTTGTGTGGACTCTGCAGATTTGGATTCTTATTACCAAGACGAAGCTAGGAAGTTTTATGAATGTTCAAATTTTGTTGTCTATTTTTCTATACTAATTTCGCCTCGTGAGCGGAGGGCCTAACAGAGCTCTTGGTAAATGCATTAGATAAGAGCACAACAGCTGTGAATCACTATTTGGGGTCTCTGAGTTTATTAGGTGTTTATTCACTTTGTTTCCTTAAAAATATACAATCAAATGTTAATTAAATCTTTTTTATAAAAAAAAATAAATATATCAATTATTTATAAATACTTGTATATTATCAGGTGACATCCGCATGATGGTATAGAAGGATCAATCTAATTAGGAATAATAAAGATAAATTATTTGCTGCTTCTATAAATTTGTTTTATTGAAAACTAGTTTCGAATTTCGAATGTAATCTTCAATTCTAAAGACACACAAAAAATTCAAAAATAAGCAATCCGAAGTATAATTGGTATTATTATACATATTAAATTAGATGTAATATAAATCACTATTATAAAACATTTATGAATTACGAATTTAATTAAGACAAGAGATCAAATACATGTTATACATGGTACTCACCAAGGTTTAAATGGATTATATCAAACAGAAAAGTTTGTACTGGTTTACAATGCGAGAAGAAACCTGTACAAACTTTTCTGCTTGATATAATCCATTTAAACGTTGGGAAGTACCAACATGTATTTGATCTCTTGTCTTAATTAAATTCATAATTCATAAATGTTTTATAACACTGATTTATATTACATCTAATTTAATATTTATAATAATACCAAACTATATTTTGAATTGCATATTTTTGAATTTTTAGTGTGTTTTTAGAACTGAAGATGAATGTATAACATTCGAAACTAGTTTTCAATAAAACAAATTTATAGAAGAGGCAAATAATTTATCAATCCCTTCTATATTATTAATAACATAACGTAGAAAACCGCTAACATTTTTTCTGTTATCGACATATCATTAACAAAAATAAAGTTTCTTCTATTAAGATTTAATTTTATCCTTATAAATTAAGATTCCTACAATACTTTTAATCATTGCTACGACCAATATGATGTATTTGCTACTGTGAATCTAACTTTTCACCACTTGGAATTCCTTTTAAAATGCCTGATTCAATCGATGCATTTAATAGAATTAAGAAATGGAATTTTCCTATGAGCGAAGGAGGATAGTGAAGAATACGCATAGATAGCATGGGACAGTATCTCTGAACTTCTCCTGCTCTGCCGTAGAGTTCTGTCCCACAGGGGTTGACATTTACGTCTGATTTCGGGAACGGAGGGTTGACTCAATGCAAAGGAGATCCGTCCTGAATTTACAAAGGGTTAAATTGGCCTGTGGCTCCCCGGCGGGGCAGTTGTGTCCTACTCAACCATTCGGCCTGAATTGCTAATTCCAACCTGGGCAAAGCCATCCGCTCGCTTCCCTTCCTTTTAAGTCGCAATTTTCAGTCATCGGAAACAGAGCGGAAGAAAAAAAAAGTAATGATTACAACCCAGTCAATGATGTTACGGTCTGAGCCGCTCATCCTACAGTGTATGGTAGGAACTGGTGAACAGCTATAGGACATGGTGTTATCCGTTCCTTATAAAAAGAATAATGTTCTCACTATTTTTTTTATACTGAACAGAGATTGATTATAACTATTTGATTACTAAGATGTGATGACCGGTTGGGAGTAATTTTTCTCCAGGATTGGAAAGTGCTTCCGATCTTTTTTCACGACTCACCGAACGCTCACTCACTAAAAAGAGCTAAATAATTCTTCAAATCAGTTAACGAAAGTATCGCGTCATTTCTTTAATACATAGAAACTATTTATTTATTGAGTAGTATGACATTGTGTCTCAGCAGGGACAATGGTAATAGTGATCAAAGAAATCATTTATACCATATTTAAAAAAAAAAAATTAAATAATAACAAAATAAAAAATAAAATTAATACAAGAATTAATAAATGAATATATATAAAATAAACGCAGGCATAATTATATGTACTATTTACAATCGGCCTGAGACATCTCGAGCCAGAGTTGTCCCCCCACTTATGGATGGAAAAGCATGACTCCAGGATATCCCAGCGCTTCTCACTTAACGCCTCACTGGCATTGAAAGCCAGTGGATACTGAGCGAGAGCGCTAAAGCCTCAGACGTACAGAACTTGAATGGAGAATCAGGCCATTGCCAGAACACTGTAAAACGAGTAAGCAGTAGTTATAGAGGAAGCACATTTGTAGATAAAAACATCCTATTGTTGAAGTTTAATATTAATCTAAATTATTTGATTTAACTATCAAGAAACTATATTAATGCCCCCGCATCTATTGAACAAAGGAACAAAGTTATATTCATTACAATAAGAACCAAGCCAGCCGAAAGTTAGAATTTTTTTCGCCTTTAATAATAATATATAAAATCTGTAGGTATATTTTATTAGTCTGTCTTACATGAATTCTTACCACTTAATTTTTATTTTTTCTTATTTTTGTAAGTTCAATGAGGAGCCTTTCAATTATTTTGTCCAATACAATGGATACAGTTAAGGGTTAATGTTTTACGAATATACTAAATATAAAGTATTATTTTACTGTACTAAGCATGATATGTTATTTTGTTGTCATCTGTCTGTTTAGAAGTTCTTAAGTCAGCAAATAAGGAATAACAATTTAAAACACATTTAATTAAATTCAGGGCCGAACAAACATCCCCTCTTAATGGTTTTGGGGGAGTTTTCCTAAAGGGATTAGTATTTTATATGTTGGGATGTGGGGGCCACAAATCTCCGTAGCCTGTTCATTAGTTATCAGGACACTGGGCGGAACTGGATTGTGATCTGTCGAAAGAGTAGAACGAGTGTGTGCGGTCGGGAAGGGGTGGTTGAGAGGGGGAGAGGGAGGGAGATCTCGTTATTTAATGTACAAAACATCCCCACTCGAGCCATCCACCCTCTCGACAACAGAGTCCGGAAAAACGTTTTTCACAGCCATTTTGTTAGGAGCGACACATATGTCACTAGCCGGGACAAACAGAGAGAGGAAGGTGGAAATATCATCCCACAACGTAATAATTATTAACTATTTCACCTCTTAGTTATTTTAGGTTCTTCTTCCGGCTGTTTTAATCAAACCACACAGTACCACTATCAATTATATGTGCGACACTTAATTTTCGAGGATTAGATATACATATATATATATATAAATATTTTTTTTTTCGGTTGGCACTATAGACCATGGAGATCTTTGGCCGCGAGATGTCGTATTCAGTATGTCGTACAGACAAGTATTGCTTGCCGGAGAACAGAAAACCTAGAGGGGATCACCCAACCTCACGTTGCTAGGAACCATGGTTTCCATGGTGCAGCGGCAGGCTATTCATATCTCCGTAACCGGTCCCTTTGGTGCCAATTCGGCAGTGTCCTTCCCACCGACTCACTCGGGTTCAAGGGCAGTGACAAACCGGTCAAGACCTACGGATTATGGCCGTTCGAAATCAGCAGGCGCACGAGGACCTATATTTCTTTCCCTGAAGCTAATCGTCCATAGAACAGACCTTCGGGCGTCTATTTTTGTCCTGGAAAACCACACCTTGATCCGCAATTTAGTTACACGGGGTAGGGTCATCACTCCTACGCCCGGATATATATTTATATTTATATATATATATATATATATATATATATATATATATATATATATATATATATATATATATATATCTTCTTTTTTTTAATGGGTCATCCTTAACATACTGAGGAAATACAATTATAGCTGATATTCCTTCGTTTTCATTCGTTGCAATTTGTCAATGTAATGTTACTGAGACAAATTACAATCTCTAAGAAAACTTCACAGAACCAACTCCGTCCCAAAGATCTTTACAATGTGGTGTAACAACAAATTGCCATTCTTTTTCCAGATTAAAATCTTTCTTAAATAGAATTTTAAATTAGTTTTTGCTAAATGTTTTTTACCTTGATCCATACAGTGTTGTATATCATAGAATAGGCTATGAAAAGATCTGTAAAATGACACCAATTCCAAATCGCTAGCTACATTAGGGAAAGGTAAAGCAGCTCCAAATAAAAATTGGATCCAGTTATGAGAAGTTTACAGCTCTGTAATTAAAAAAACGAGTCTACATATCTTAATAAAATTTCGTTTTTTTCCAACGTCTGTATAAATAGTAAATCTGTGTCAAATTTCAAGAAAATCTGAGATGATGAGGTTTAGACTCAGTGCTGAGTTGGCATGGAATGATCCAACACCATAAACGTGTGCTTAATATATTATTTTACTTATTACTTTATTTTGCATTTATTTTTCGAAGTTACAATTTATGGGGCGATGTTCGGCTGGATGTTTTTTGTTCCTGAAATCCTGTTATTGAAATTTAGCCATCGGTCCTTTTGATTTAAATACGGATGGAGAAGTAACCCCGAATACTGAGAACAATAACTAGCATATCTTACCAAGACGGAATAAATCCTACTTAGCAAGAACTTGTAGGGCTTACCTGGCAACATAAAACGAAAAACCAATAAGGTTCCTCAGTATTGAACAGCTGTCTTTCAACGGAGACAAAAGAACAACAAAGCGTTTGTACTTAGTGTAAGTAGGTTACTTACCTCTTAGACAAGTATTTAGCTTGTGGAAGGCTTATGGGACTTAAGGCTTACCTTAAGTACTCGCAACCTATTACACCATTACGGGATATTTAAAATTGATAACTTGCTTTTTTCCTATTGTAAATCTTTCAGGCTGCTTGTAGGTTTTATGGCTGTAAGCAATATATTTTTTATCTAAAATCAACATGCGGGGTCGTTAATTTTACACTTTTTTCTTTCTTCATATCTTCCTGTCATAGACGATAATGAAGATTACAAAATTAGATGGTTGTTATTACCAGGAAATATGAAGGATGAGAAGGACATTTCAGGCATTGAGAAGGATATCACCGAAGAAGCATCTCACCGGTCTTAATTTCAGTTCCTTAATTCAAGAAAGGAGATCTCTTTTCGAGCTCCTTTTCATCAGTCGTAGAAATATCGCTAATCAGTATGTTTCTATGTCTGTGAAGTTTAGTACAGAAGCAGAGATTAAAAGTAGGTAACTATTCGTTGGTTGTTGTAAGCCGGTATGTAGAGTTCTGTTATTTACGAAGCAAAGAGCGTCTGTTAATTATCTTAACTTTACTCCAAGGTCAAAACTAGTTTTAGTCAAGCCATGGACCGTTCAAGACTAGTTTTGACCCAGCTATGTTGGCAGAACTGTTTTTGACTTAAGTATTTCAGTCGAAACCAACAACGACCAAAGAACACAATGAAAACGTATTGAGAAGACTGGCATGGAAAAATGAAATATTATATATTTCCTTTTTCCATCTTACAATCACTACTCTATCTCAGTATTCAAATATTATTTGATTAATAATTATAATTAAAGAGTGATTAATTCAATTGATTAGAAAAATAAATATTTGAAATTTAATGGAATATATAATACTTACCTGGAATATAAGGTAGACGGGCATGGAATACCGCTCAATAGGAGAAGCAGTAGGAAAGTGGCACTTGCAATAAAATGGCGAGTATGATCTTAGCAAGTAATACAGATCAGGGCCACATCTTTAGGCAAGCATTGGGATCAGACTCCTGAAAGAAACTGGCACCGACAAGGTTTGGAACAATAAACCCAAACTTCTAGGGAACCAAAAAGCCAACTTTTTTTTGCCTCAAAGGAAAAGGCCACACGTCCTACCATTAGGGAAATCACCCTATAGAAAAGTTCGAAGTGTAGTGGGGGTGAAATATCTAGAAAAAAAAGAGAGAAGAGAAAGAAGGTGAGCCTACATATAGCACAAGGCTAGAGCAGAAGCAGTTTTTTGGAGTGAAGTTTTCACTTTTCGAAGTATTAGTGAATTACTGTATTTCATTATTGACATATTTGTGAAATGTGTTTTTGTATTGAAGTCTTTGGTTCTTGCAAGTGGGCTAAACTGTTGTTTATTGAGAAAACAAAAGGTAGTGGTACCAGTTCAGAGGCATCTAGTCAAAGAAATTGGCGAGAAAAGTTTATGCGAACATTATTGGGGTCTGAAGATGCTATCCTATTATTACCATACCCTATAAATTATAGAGTTGATGTATTTTTAGGATTAACATACGAACTGTAGCATGGTGTGAATACAAGTTCACCTGATGCTGCACCTCTGACCCACAAGATACTGTTGTTCCTCTGACCAGTCCTACGATATAGAATATGAACATATTGTGGCTAGGTTTCCAAATCCAATCAACATCTCGACTTAAATGTACCCATTTACGTTTAACAAAAATTAAATACTTGGATTATAACTAATTGTTAGCAGTTATTATCACCTAGTCACAGTTACAGTAAAGGCATTTTTAAAATTAAAAATAAATATCCTTACTCAAAATATATTCTTTAAAAAATGCATAATTGGTGCCGAGATAAGTGAAGATGACATTCATACATGACATTCAAGTAAGAGTTTTCTTAAATAAAAAAAATTGGAAAATGCATTGAGTGAAAATTGGTCAATGGTACAACACCTTCCTCTCGATACATACTCGTATATATGCATCAGAAAAAGATTTTTTGTGAATTGTAATTAATTAATAAACAAATTCGCATCAGAAATGGAAAAAAAATAATCGGAGACGTTTTTTTCTTGATATTATCTGTAATAAACGATTTCTAGATTTTTTTTTTTTTTTTTCTCGGAAATATGGATGTAGTTAACTTTTTTAAGTGGCTCACTGGATATTTCGTTATTTTTTTCAATAACTATCACCATTTTTAAAATATAATTTCCCTAGTGGAAAGATATCTTGAAAAGTAGCAAACTTTTTTAACTGTAAGAAATCTATCTCGTACAAGGTGAATGATAATGCGATCATGGCTAAATTTGTAAATTTTCGTTTAACATGATGTGTTGGGACATTAGACATTCCTTGTAAATTTGCGGTGAATATTCATCAAGTTATGTTTACGAGCCATTCTCCTACGTGCTTGTGCGTTGGTTTTAGCATTTCTAAATATTGTTGTAGAGATTCGGGAGAGAAGATTTCTCGCATCGGTAAATCCATGCTATCAGAGATGATAGCATCAGATCAGAGAGATGATTCGATAAATTTGAAAACAAAAATTGCTTACATTATTTTATTTACAAAAAATAAAGGATTGTTCTATTTATGAAACGTCTAATGCATTCGAATAGATAATATCTGTTATAAATTCTATAACTATTATAATTTTTTTTTTTTTTTACCGTTTATCAATAAATAAAGGGTTAGAATCTTTTACCTTTTCACCGTCGATAAACTTTTATCCAAGGATGCTGTCAGATGTTTACAATTTCGGTATGCCGAAAACACTTCAGAAACACCAATCTTCCCTTTACCGGATTTTTTTTAAACAATACAAAAACCTAAAGTTGGAGGATACAAACAATTAAAAAAAAAACTTACAGGATTATTGCACGACGATTTATTATTTCCAAGTAGTTATACATCAAAAACAAAACTTAGTTTGATTGATTTTTTTTTTTTTTTTTACTTTCAGGTCTTTGAATACCTAATGATTCGAAAATTGTTTATATTTTTGCTCTTTCAGTATAAATGCCTAAGATATGAAACATCTATGAAACAAAAATAACATATAATCATTAAATAAGGATAAAAGATTTATGCGGCATTCCTTATTTACAAAATAATAGGGTGTATCAAACATAATGACAATCTTTAAATAAAAATTTAATATTTTTATTTCTTTAATACAATATAGAATTAATATTCAAAATATAACCTATTATGATCCACTGTTGTTAACCATCTTTCAGCCAGTTGCTCAATGCCTTACCTTGGGACGGCTGTCGAAAAACTCTAGAACCACAATGCCAACCTCTACAAAATTATTTTATTTTTTTCTTCTGTATCTCCTCTGCTTTTTTTTTTTTCAATCAACGCCGCGTTGTACGCTGGTCAAGAACACCTTCGCCTTCAGTTTGAATAATTTCATGCATTGCTTCAGCGGCTGTATTTCTTTTTTTTTTTTTTAATATTACGAATATTTCGTAAGAAATCATCTTTCTTGTTCGGCTGCAGCTGATGAACAAGGGCTTTATTCCACGGGCCAAATATTTTAAAACAAGCTTACTTAATCCTTTACACGAGATTATCAGTTATTGATAAACATTGAATAGGTTTAAAGTTCGTATGTACATCCTGTGATAAAACGGTCATTATTTTGTATAAACCCCATTAATAAATATAAAAGGTATTATTTCATTTATTTATTATTGCAGAATTACGAATAAATTATTTATTCCCATTTTTTTTTCTTTTATCACACTACTGTTTTTATTGGCAAATAAAATAAAAATATGATGTCCATTTTTTTTTTTCATGAATACATTTTAAATCGAAAATATGTATTACTGCGATGTATGAAATTCAAGAATATTTAAATTTTTAAAGTATATTTTCTGAAATTAATTCAGATATTCCAAAAAAAAAATATTGCAAAACATAGTACACACGTAAAATAAATTATCTCTATTGTTTCATATAATTCTTCAAAATTCCTAATTAAATGAGAAAGAATTGACTTTTCAAGACAACTATCGATAAATTACATTTTAGCAAGATTATAAGAACAAGGGATCCTTAGTCTTCAGGAAACGGGGACAACTCATTTTGTCTGATATCACAATATCTCTACATAATTCAAACAGCTTGGAGATTAAATTTCAATTGGGTCCCAGCTGAAATAATTAATTAATCCCGGCTCTGGATCCTTTGAATGAATAGGTTTTGTCTGAAGGGGAGAGGTCTCTGCCATTGATTCCTTATAAATTGATGAACTTTCCCGGACTACTTTTGCAGACAAATAACAGTAAACACTCGAGCACCTTAATTACCAACCAAGTTTCCTTGTTCAAGTCGAAAACTATTTCAATCCCAACCCCACCTCTTTGGCCACTTCCCAATCACATTCGCACTTCAGTTCCAAACTGCTAATGAACTTTTTTGTTCGACTCCTTATATCCGCTGCACATATTTCTCCAATCTTTCAAAAGAAAGGTAAAAATTATACGTATAAAATTAACAAGAATGTGATGGTGAGTGATCTTCAACGGCCGCCCTTAACAGTCTCGACATCCGATTTACAGACCGTCCCCAAAACAATAGCCATGTCAACAAGAGGCCACACCGACCAGTGGCTCTGTGGGATTATTACCCTTTTCTTGTATTCACTGCTTATGTTTTTATTTCTAGTTTATTTAGTCACTAATTTCTATAGCGCCCTTTCTAGACAGTCACTCATGGGCAGGCTTCAATGCCAGTGATACGGCTGGGCGAGAAGCGCGGGGATCTCCTCGAGTCCGTCTTTTCCCTCTACAACAGGGGAGAAAATTTTGGTTAGAAATTTTCTAGACTGTTTAAATATTGCTTACAAGATTGCCCGCTTCTAAGAAGTTTATTTCATTATACTTCAATTTTTTTTTCTATTTATTTATAACAGTTTATCACTTTTCAAGTTGCTTTTGCTTTATCCTTTTTTTATTTATTTTATCTAAGAGAGTAACTGTTTTTTTTTCTTGATGCCAACAAAGAAGATCTAAATCGACAATACAAAATTCGATAACAGTTTTTATTAAAATACTTTCACAATAATATTTTAAACAGAACTCTTATTATACATCTTTTTTATATTATATTCTTAAAAAGGGCTATTCTAATAACGGGCTACTCAGCACATCCTCCCTTCTCACCAAGAAATTACTGAAGGAGATTCAATTAATCGTGGCTCTCGACATTTCTTCAATTCTTCTTCGCTAACTTCTTTAATTCATACCTTCTGGCTATCAATGAGAGGTGGTAATCTGGCTGCATTCCTTATGTCGAAATCCCTCTTTCCTCTACTTCTAATCTTCTGCTCTTTATCCTTAAGTATAGAATGACCCCACGTCCGACACCCTGTACCATTTATGGATTGCAATAAAGGAGATGTTAATTGCCAAGATTGAATTCGAAAATGATTTTTATCAAAATATCTTTGACAATAATATTTTAAATTAATCTCTACAATAGATATATTTTTTATTTGTTATTTTTTTTATATGTTATAATAAAGGATACATAAGTAACGATAATTATAAAATTTCTTCAATTGACTCGCAAATGCAAATGTTCTTATGTTGTTTATATTTCTTTTATCACTAAACTATTTGAAGTGGCTTCATTCAATTCTTTGTTTCAAGATCTCACTTAAACGTTTTAAGATCCTTTCCCCAATGCAAAAAAGTTTTATTTTTTTCTTAAATTATTTTCCTCTCTTTTTGTAACACCTATGGACTTATTTTTATCCTCAATCGCTCAATCGTTTCCTATTATATTTAAGGAATATAGCGTAAATTAAAGGACCCAAATCAATAAAGACTTCATAAATTGATTTGACCATTAAAAAACGTTAAAGAGATCGTAATATTCTTTTAACCCTGTAATGGTAAGGTGAAGTCTTGGCACTTACTCGGTAAGGCCGGGTCGGATCCGACCCGAAGCTATTTCTGCTTATTTGGAGAGTTAAAATGTTAATAAATTACACCAAAATGAATTTTTAATTCTCTATTTATTGTTTCTAAACATTTGTTTTTAACTTAAATACTTAAAAGTTAATCACATTGGTTCCAGATAGCATTATCACAATCGTTAAGTGACTTATCACAATAAATTATCACATTGGACAAATAAAATAAGTGAAGATAGATCAAATGAAGTGATGTGAGCTTATACATCGATAGAGAACGAGTGGGACCAAGGACTCCTGAAGCCACGTCCCTGTAACTCACGCATGGAGGGAGTATGAATGAAAATGTTACGTCATGGGTCATATCCCTTACCTTACCATCAGAGGGTTAACAAAACTACGTTGCAATATACTCTCTAGTTTTATCTTGGTATGCTTATCTTGAATTGTATGAATTTCTGCAAATGCAGAGGAATTATATACAGGGAAGAGGATGTGCTTAACGAATCATGAGAATAAGCAAGGAAATAAAGACGTTAAAGGTAGATTCTACGAAGAGTAGCCTTTGCCTAAGGTTTCTGGAAAAGGTCCTTTTCTATTTTTTTTTTTTTTTTTTTTCAAGAATTACTAAAATGTAAGCTACACTAACAATCGACATATGACTAATAATCTGATAAATATAAACTAATGTTGATCTTGATAGAAAATCGATAAAGATCTCAAAAGTGGGCTCTCGCGTACACAGGTGAAGATTCAAATTCATGTCTTTCCATGGCTGCATGCAATGGAAGATTGTTCAGAACGATCCTTTCCGGGAAAGTATTAAAAGACCCAGACCAGAGAATAAAAGAGTGCGTGGTACATAGCAAGAGAATAAAAGACTTCCGGCCTTTGAGTTGCTTCTGAAAAAGGGATGTTTAACATCAATTAAAGCAAAGAATATTATTAAAATTGTAAGTAAAACTAATTGTGCATCAATGGTGATTAGGTCATGCATTTAGAGCCGCCAAAAAATTTTAATACAGATTATAAACTAATACTTATATAAGGATTTACATTATGGGGTGGGTACAGCCACTAAGCCGTGATGAGTTGAATACCAGAATGAACAGTGATGTATATTATGATTTTAATTAATATTACATGTGGCCATTAATAACTTCGGAATAAATTTTCTTCAAGACATCTGGAACAATTTAAAAAAAAAAAAAATTGCAAAATAAAAATGAGTCAGGAGATGTCAGGGGTAATTAAAAGCTTCTGTTTCATCCCTAAAGAAGTTGGATCAGATAAAAGAAGAAGCAGAAAGAACTGCCCTTAGCATAAGCCTGGCTGGAGATGAGTGGGGATTAAAAACATCTGCTGTAGCTCATGCAAACTAATAACTGCAAAGATCCTGAGGAACAATTAATTATGGAACAATGGCCATTTTAAGACAAACAGCTGGTTCCTTGGCTTAAATAATTGCCGCCGTCACTGCCATTTTCTCCTTCCGGCATCTTTTTTATTTCTTTAAAGGATTCGGACTCGCATGACGATTAGGATGGTTATTAGAATTGAATAAATGGCTCTGTTGGCATTAAGTGCTGATAATCGAAATATTTCACAAAATGAATATGTATATAAATTTTTTGGTGAAAAATCAAAATAAAATAAAATCATTCATATTCATTATATTCATATAGGCCTCTTTCAGGTTTGGATTTCTTTGTCCCTTTTTCTTCTATGGTTGTATTTTCTAAAGGGTAATATTCTTTGGGCTTGTGAAAAAGTACTCTAAAATTGAACTAAGCGCTTAAATTATTACAACAGCTTGTTTTGTTTTTGACGATTTAAATAAATCTCATGGCTATCGCTCATTCTCTAGCTATAAACACCTTAGATTCGAATGTTACTCTAATTGGTACGTCAGCCGTGCCTTTCACGGTCTTACACGGCAGGTCCTTACCTACTTTTCAAAATTTAGACGTTTGTATAAATATTGTTATATATAGATAAATTTATAAATTCTGAAGGGAATTTCGGGGTCTTTTCCGTTTCGAGTACCGCAGTTACTAACCGGTGATTTGTGTGATCACTAGTTTAACATATGATGCTAAATTTTAGATTATTAATAATGTATGCAATGACCATGCACTCTGTTAATATAATCGATGTGATATCATCGCGACGGTTGAAATGGGCTTGCAAAGTTGTTGGGCTCAATAAAGAACGAATTCCTAAAAAGTTAATATATGCCGAGCCTGGTAAACGACCGAGGGGTAGACCGAAACGTAGGTGGGAGGATTGTATTAAAGGTGATCTAATGGATTTGGGTTTGGACGGTAGTCGGTGGACCGTGGTTTGTAGGCAGTGATTGGTGGCATCGACATCGAACCTTCGGATTACCTTTTATTATTTACTTACGGTTTAAGTTTTTTCTTTTTAGGCCCGTATTGGTCATATTAATTAATTCCAAATGTTAGTGCATCCAGACGCTGTCTCAGTTTTAATGTTGATCGGCTGTAATAAAATTATTGGGTATGTTGTATTTTAATTTTGCCAATTATCAATTGACGATATTGATCCAGGCATATTAAACGATTGAATTATTATTAGCAATCAATAAGAATAACACGAGTTTTTATCGGTGGTCAATACCTTACATCTTGTATTACCCCCTATCATCGCTTTCCTAGAAACATAACCAGTTACTAAAATAAGCTTGTAAACAACTTGCTTTGCTGACGGTGAAAGTTAAAGAGGACGGGTACTGGCTTTAATAATTAAATAGACCGGAGTAAGGCATATGTTACGCAGAGGGACTACTATCACTAAGTGCTTTTAAGCACTTCAGAGCTCTTCCACTTAAGCACCAACCCCTAACACTTGTTCAACATCTTACCTTCGCGATTAGTGTTTGTCTAATTAGCCAATATCGGAGTCCTGCGATTATGGTTCCTCTGAAAGCTATGCTCACTCAATATGCAGTAGTTGCACTTATCGCATAACACAGAAGTGTACTTGGTACGCGCGCGTTGAATGCAAATTTGAAGCATCTGGCAGAGCCGTTGAAAATAATTATCAGACGCTTCTCGCTTCCAGTCCCTTAACATGCGTATGAAAGTAAATTTTACTGGTCTTAGAAACTCTATACGTTTTGGAGTCCTCACCAAATTTACACGTTGTGGGTCCAACACAAGTTTTTTTTTTTTAATACTCCTCTGTTGTCATCGTCTCATATTCTTAAGGGTCATTCGTTGTTCGACATTATTCAACTATTATTGGGGAAATTTCTGTTGTGTGTAAATATTAGTAAGGAACTAAGAAATTTCGTGATTTCTGATTAAAAATCCTTGACTATTCTAAAATCAAATAGATATAAATACAATTTATATTATTAAACTTTTGGTATGGACTTTTAAAAAAAATGAGTAGTATTCAAGGATGAATTTCATTTAATGAAGTTTATGAAGGGCAAATAATTCAGCATTATAAACCTCACTATGTCGAAAGATTATATTTTGTCATTCCGTTAAAGAACATATCATTTAAAAAAGATAAATAAAAAAAAATCCCCTCTCCCCTCCCAAAAAAAAATCCATGGACTGATTCCATATGATTATATGTAAATGATTGGAAACATGGCTGCTCCCTGGCATGTTTATTCAGAGGACTCCTGGGGGTGTTATGAATTCACGTCAATCACGTATTCAAACCGGCATCTCCTTGGTGTCTGCTCTTCCACTCCTGTCAGGAAGGGGGAATTATTTATAAATAACATTTTGTTATAAATATTCGACTCTGTCGGTAACCGGAAAATACAAAGAAGTAATAACATTTCCCGTTGTAAGTTCATTATATTTATATTAGAGTATGATTGAAACACAAGTGCTTATCGTCGCAAATATTACTAATTAAAGTTATAACCTTGACGAATTAATTAATATGCTAAATAGCCATTTGTAGTTAAAACATTTACTCTACACAGAAACCATACCAGAACTAATTAAAGTTATATATGCGGAACCAGATCACTTTACAATAAAGCAAGAAATTAATTTGATGATAAAAATAATAATTACTTTACTGCGTTAAGGCTAAGCAGCATGTAAAAATACTAAATATTATCTGCTAAAAAAATACAATAAAATATGATTAAAATAATACATGTAACTTAAATTTCAATTTTAGTGTTCTATAATATGAAAAAATTATATAATTGCAGTTGTATAAGCAGTTATATAAAACACAATATAAATGTATCAATAATCTTTTAACCTTTACTCTTTCACATTAACAATGGGGCTCGATATATCACAACACATGATCAACAAGGATATGTTTTAATTTATAATATTGTTCAGCATTACTTCAGAAAAATTTCTATTAAGAAAAGGAAGAAAGACACACATATTTTTCAAGGTTAAAATGAATAAGAAATAATTAAAAAAGTAAATACAATCATGGGTAACAGTTAATAAATAGCTGAACTTGAATAGAATGGATTGTAGGGACGAGTGGGAGAACTGTGCCCATCACTTTATCAAATTTTCTAACCGCCGTAGACATAGAGTACAGAATAACACTGCACTCTATGGAAATAGACGTCCACTATTTGGTGTTTAAACATAGCATTACACAAATAAACTCAATGGTACACAAAACATCGCAATGGTTTCTCGTCAAAACTAATATCATGGCCACTAGGACTGGACTATTGTGAAGTGCTAGAGTTACTCTTGTGAAGAGTTGTTATTGACTTCCTTGGAAAATTAGAAGCTATGCCTTCCAAAATGTTTGTATTCAACTAAACTATTCATTATAATTAAACTATAATATATAATTAAACTATATTACTATATAATTATATATATATATATATATTATATATAATATATAATAATTATATATAATTATATAATTTATATATAATTATATATAATAATTATACATGCTTATATTACTATATAACTAAACTATACATTTATAATCTATGATCTTTTATTAACGAATACTTGTGTAATTACTTAAACGTACGCCAATCATTTTGATATGGTAGAGCAATACATTTCTACGTCATTTTTTCTCCCTTCTCATCTCTTAGATTTGACATTTTTTGGCCCGATATAAAAACGTCCTAGTACCGAGAATATTATGGCCATAAAAAAAAATAAAATAAATAAATATGATGTAGCCGAGCTGTTAAATAAAGTTTTTATAACGATAGCAATAATGAAAAAATATATTTCCGGATTTAATGTAGATGGAATCCTCCCTTTTGATTGAAGCAAGTTCTCAGAAAATGAATACCTATATCTTAGTAAGCTCACTAAGTGCTCAAGAAATCTTTCTTACTAGCTGTGTAACTTCACAAAATGATAAAAATCTGACGAAAGTGAAGAAATTTCTAATGAAGACGGATAATTCAACCTCGGCTGATGTTCCCAGAAGTGGAGGACTCATTCCCTGGAATATCATCTATGACAACCCTAACCCGTCTAACCCAAAATGCAACTCGTTCTTAGGCTTTTCCTCTTTGCAATATATGAAACACCAGCTTAAAAGAGTAACATTTACTCAGAATTATACCGCAAACAGTTATCCCACCATACGCGCAGGTTGGAAAACCGTTCGCAAATTCATTTTTGCAGATTTTTAATAACAGCTGTCATGATTGAAATGATTTTTTATTCAAATAAACAGGACTAAAGAAGGAAAATGTTGATATGTTTGGTATTAATTTCTATATGAAAATTTCGATATTATTACATTTTCAATATAACAAAGTTCCACCACTTTGCTCTAAACTAAAATATAAACAAAGGATCAAAGATGTATTACGCGGTAGGTTTTAATTTACGATATTTATTTAATTACCAAAATCATATACAGGCGACTTTCAATCTCTCACATTATTAGATAAAGTGAATTTTTTCCCTTCCCGTGAGAAATCATCCCTTAGTGGGTGGGAGGGTATATTTATCTCGGTATAATTTAATTAATTTAATGTAATCCAAAATTTTTAGATATATTACTTCCATCACTCGAATTATGGTGTCAAATATCAATCTATTAAAAATTGTCAGTTTTCTGGGTCATAAATTTGTTTAGCACGTAAATTATTTGCATATAAATTAAATTACAGAATATACCATTATTTGTTTTTACTTTTAAAAGCAGAACCACACTATATATCGACGTAATTTTTTGAAAAAGGCTTAAGCGCCAAAAATTCGAAATTTACTTTTCAACTTATTATGGGACCTATAAACCCCCTCTATCGATTACCGCTTACGATATATCGAAAAAAAATTTTGAAATGGTCTTAAAATCGACTATTGATGACGTAAGCACCAAATAGTAACGACTCTGGCCTTAACCAGTGCTAGAAGTCTTTAAAATATATAATAATTATAAAGGTTTTGCCACCTTAATAAACTCCAACAGTATACAATAAAGAATAAAAATATATTGTTATTTGGAGAAAAATCGTTTCCTGTTAAGTCTGCTAAATGACGTGTAAGCCTTATTCAAAAAACAACATCGATATGCAATCCATGGATGAAATTGTTTTTCTTGAGTAAATCATTTTGTCTTCATTTAATCACGGCGATTTTATGAGGAATACTTCCTTTGCAACTGTCAATATGTTCGTTTATTCTTGGAATCGTAAAGTACAGAAATTAAATTTGGATAATTTCAAGAATACATAAACCCTTGACTATGCAACTTTCCCTTAACGTGCATAACCTCTATTCCTTATCTCATTTCGAAGTTATTTTATATTCTCTATCCTTTCGGTATCTTTACATACTAAATCGTGGTTGATGAGAAGAAAAAAAAAAGAAGTATTATTTTTTTTAATGCTTAAAATAATTTATGAAAATTTACCGAAACATCGTAAATCCAATCACAGATCATTTGGGAAAGAGAGAGATAGAAATCCACGTCAAATGCACTCGAGCAGTGCGATTTCAACCGCATATTTTCGTCGCATTTCGTACAAATGACATTTCCATTCAGTGACCCCTATCAGTGCACGGCTGATCGCAAATCGGGTTGCGTTTGTTTAGCTGCGTTAATCAGATGCGTGTAGTTTCAGCATAAACACAACGGAGATTGTAGATTTTAGTTGGCATCAGGATACAACATTATCATTTTGATGAGTCACAATTATTTTTTTTTCGTAGTAATATTAAGATATTATTATATTAATATGAACAAAAGTATGGATCAAATCTCAAACATTTTTTTCATTGCAAATAAACACTAAATAGATAACATAGCTTAATGCCTAATTCTTTGTAGATTTTCCTTTTCAAAGTAGCTATATGGTAATAATATATATACTATAATATATATACTATGTATGGTAATGTTTATCTTTGCTATATTTTTTGAGTTAAGGTTACGTTAATTATGCTTGTGCATGGATTGTCGATGTTATGAAAGGCTAATGCGACTTGACTTGGGTCTTGTTTCCAATATCGCCGTCAGTGATTTTATGATATTAATTAACGGTTGCTTTATAGTTTTATTTCCTTGGATACCCAAATGAAACACACGTTTAATGGTATTTTAATATATTAGGCTTAATGAAGCAACCAACACTCAAACAGTTGAGTCGATATGGGCCAAAGCCCAAAGAAGAAATAAAATAGAAAATGACACTCATCGCTCCATGATTGACTCATATTTGTGTGGGTTTATGTGGAGGCAGATGTACAGAAATGACGAACTTTTTGAGAGGATAATGAAGGACATAGTAGAATTTTGGCCGTCAGATATAAGTAACTTAACTAATGGCATTTATATTTATTTCTTTACTTATTTTTGAAATTTTGCAAACTGTCATTTTAATTGAATAAATACATATGTTTTTCTAACCCATGTCTTTCAATTAATCACCTAGGTTACTGTTACTAGGTAAAATCACTGGCGGGGTTAATGGAAACAAGACCCCTTGACTTTTCAAGAACAACAACACTGAAAATACTGCTTTTTTTTTTAAAATTAAATTAATAACATGTGCTAGATTTAGTAAAGAATTGAATTATAGCCAGCACATGTATCAGTCTAGTTATAATAATGATACACAGGCATAAATAGCAGTTATTACTTTATTTCAGATCAGTTAAAAGTGAGGATTGCAAATGGAGTCTTGAGGAATTCCTGCTAAAATAGGATCAGGTATGTAGTAAATTTATGAACGTTACACGATTTAAATTTAAAAGAAAGTCGCGGAACCAATTAAAGCTTCCGAATAATTTTGTAAGGATTTTCTAAGCATCTCAACAGATCAAGGTCAAAACCCAAAGGCTTTTTTCGAAGTAGATTTGTTTATGTACATGACATATCGCACATCCAAAATGGGCGACACTTTTACTCACAAAATGTGTTTATGGTATAACAAATATATCAATTGGTTTGGCCTGAGATTTGACGGGTTCTTTGGGATGATAAAGATTCAACCATTAAAATTTCTAAAGTTACCAATTTCGAGTTGTGCTGTTTTCATTCTGGATATGCGATATATCGGGAACAAAATGGTTTGAGAGGAAATAAATCAGTATCGGTTTAAATTGTAATATAAATACTATGTTTTTCTATGATAACTTGTTTGAACATGCCCCACACAATAGAATATGATAAATCATAGATTATAATTTCTAAAGTTAAATCGATATATTTTTTATTCATTTAAATTTTCATATTAATTTGCCAAACAATATAGTTAATTAACTCATAAATGCCTTCCAAAGTTAGTTTCCGAACATCGGCGAAGCAATAAATATTCGATCAAAAGATTAAAATTTAAAGATTAAGCTAATCCCGACAGAAGTTAAACCTTAAGCGATAGTATTTCCGAACAAGGAGGATTGTTAATAAGACAATTTCCTTGTTAATTAATGGAGGCTATCAGGGATTGAGCTGAAAATCCTTGGATTATAAGCTCTTTGTTTTGGGGTAATTAAATCTTTATTCAAACCGACACCTTATTCAGAACCGGCAAACCCTTAATGCCTTCCTCCAGGTGATGGAATCTCTTAAACGAAACATATATCTAAAATAACGAAACATATATCTAAAATATCAAAACTGATATTTTTTGCCATGATAAAAAAAATGAAATAAAAAGTGCTAATGGATATCTTAAGAAGACAGAGATTTTTTATTTTTGTAGCCCCGGGTTTCATCTGACTAATCCGAAGAGAAAAATGGATTAGGTTGTAATTACACTTTGATTTAAGTTTGATTACATATTACTTTAAGTAGGCTTTGCACAGTTCAATTATTGACAAATGTATACCTTAATTATTTATTTCATTGGAGTCTTATTTAATTATCAAATAAAAAACCGTGTCACCGAGGTAGCTACAGAACCAGTACATTTTTATTTATGATATTATTAGAGAAAACTTCATTTTCTTCTGGTTACATTAGTACTAGGTAATCTATATGAATAAAAGGGAGTCTCATTTTCTAGGCGATGTACTACATACGAGGGGCTGAAAAGCGAAAGGATACAATTTTTTTTAAGATAAAATTAAGTATGATTATGGATAGTTAATGCATATAACATATAAAAAAAAAAAAAATATAAAATCGATGATATAAAGTGGCAGTTCCGGTTAAGTCGTTTTTAGTGAAAAAGTTCCTGTTACACCCCAGGTATATTCCTACCTTAAATACGTAATTTTAGTTTAGTATAACTTTTTGTTTTTTAGCGAGGCCTTTCACATGCTCAGACCATTTTGGAAGGGGTCGTTATTTGGACTCAGGGAACCTTAAAACGTGCGATTCCGTTGAAAACTCTGGTTCGAAATTTTCCGCGATCGCAATACTTTCTCGTACTATATTTCATATGAAGGTAAGTGAAAGTCATATGAAAGCAAAGAGATCGCAACATAAATTTTACATTTTATATTATAACCACTTAATAGAAAAATGGAATATCTTTGTTTTTCCCTCCTCCTTTTACATGTCAATTTTTCTTAATGGAATTTTATTGAAATTCTTTCACAGGCAATATCTAAAGTAATTTTACCACTACAGTAGAGTTGGATATTTGGATTTCAGTTTATTTAAAATATCAACTTTTTCTGTTCTATAAAATTTACAAGTTTAATGGTTAACAGGCTAATTTAGTTCTCGGTCCTGACAAGGATAATAAGAGTGCATTTGATTTTCTTTAATCAATCCAGAATCGTCCGTTGATAATATTAATCAGTAACTTTACAGCCTTAATTATTTCCAGGAAACTGAGTTATCCAATCTAAAAAAGGAATAAAAAATTACTTAATTCAATTTTTCTCGTTAATTAAAGTTTTGTAAAATTTTTGTTCTTCAATAATTATTATCATTTTACTTGATACCTTCTTAATTTGCTTCGTGTAGATTTTAAGGATACATTTTTTACTTAAATAAAATATAAATAAGATTTTATGAATATTTATGTGTATATGGCACATCTAGAGTGGATGAGGCAGAACTCAAAATTTCTAACTCCAGAAATTTTAATATTTGGGCCCTTATCAAAAAGTACAACCAACCTTAAAATATCAGGCAGAAACAATAGGTATGAATACAATAGGTGATCTATCAGAAATGTGTGTTAGAGGAAACATCCAAAACCAGAGGACTTCTACGTAGAACTTAATTTTTGTACAATGTTCATTCTAGCCTGATTCATTCTGATTGTGCAATATATATATAAACCTATATAAAATTTAAATAACAGTGACTACGAAAATTTAAATCTAGCGGATCCTAAGCATATTAGGCAGGATGAACAATTCCTAGTGAATACTTTTACCTTTCATGGATATATTCTAGATATTTCGATTGCTGATCTCTCATCCATTCTTGATCTCCTTGTGTTTCTCCAGGCATTTCCCTTGTTTAGTGCATTGCGTTTAAGAAATTAAGTTAAATGCATCGTACTTATGTATTTCCTAACTGTTTGTATGTATAAGGATGCATAGTTGTCACTAATGTACTAAAGACATACATTAAACTTGTGTAATTAGTTAAATTGATTTTTAAGAAGGAGATAATCCGGATTGCGGTCAAGAATAACATATAAAATATTGGCAACTATTTAATAAATGCTCACATTTTAATCCAGATTGTAAGTCTTCATCAGGGCTCAACTCAGAGGTGTTCATTGACAACTCACAGGGGGTCATTGACTGAACAGGAAATGTCTGAGGAGCCCGGATGAAGATCTGCAATGTGGGTCGAAACGTCGGTATTTAATAAAGTTACCCATTTTTATTGTTATTCTTGACCACCACCCGAACAACATCCTTCTTAATTTACCATACGGTCTACTATGAATACATTTTTTTTTTTAATTTAAAACTCCTCTTTGTTAGTTTGCCTTTTTGGCAGGACTGAAAATTAAACTTTAGTAATATACAACGAAAACTCCGACCCGCCCATGTATGATTTGGAGACATTTTTATTGTATAGTATCATAGAACATTTATTTAATATACAGATACAGCCTATTATGTAAAACTTTCCAACGAAGTGTAAATGCAACATTGTAAATATTCCCGGCCTCATTTTACTCCCCGGAAACTTCTACCCTTACATCCTCGATCCATTTTCTCTTTATGTGGAACCAATGATCGCGAAATAATATGGTGTCAACGATATAAAATAAACAATGCCGGGGTAGAAACGCTTTTTCATACATCGGAGAAAAAAATCGAACTTCCGGGTAAAATGGCGCCGCTGGCTTGAACATAAAAGCTCCGAGTCTCATAAATATTTATAAACAAACATGGACATGTCGTTTTGCATTCCTCTTCATAAATGAGGTTCTACCTTCAACGGCCATAGATACTCCTCGCGCGCACGACCCTTAACGAGAAACTAATTTCACACTCGCCGGCCTCTCAAAAGGGAAATCCAATTCTGGAATCCTTAATTGAGGTTCATAGGTGTCCTTTGCATTCGTTTATTTTTAAGGGATTAAAAAAAAAAAGAGAGAGGGAAAAATTAAACAAAAATATAACATGAGAAGATAATGGGTTATCTTGGCTTTGGAATTTTAACTAGAACCTTATTTAGATGTTTAGTGATAATCTAGCATATTTAATATATCGCGCTCGTCGTATATTAAAGGTACAACTTAAGAATTATAATTGTTGGAAAATCGTATTTAAAGTTTTTGCTCTATACTTTTGAATACTTGCTCATTAAAACAAACATTCGCAGTATTCGTAATAGTTGTCGTGGGGAGGCAACTGGAGTTATCATTATATTTTACCAACACAATCGACTAATAGAATACTGTTGCTAGCTCAAGGTTCGAATTTTTTGAGCTGTACGTTTATTGCACGACGGGTTCGGTACTATAGATAAATTAGGGATTGATAAATTATTTGCCATTCCTATAATTTATCAATCCCTAATTAGATTGATCCTTCTATACCATCATGCTGATGTCAACTGACTATAGATAAATATTATTAAACGTATTTAAATATCCATATTTGGTTCATTGGAATAATAACCGATTAAAAATATATATAAAATTAGAACACCAGTGCATATACCATTGTGCCGTTAAAGAAATCGGCTGAAATGTTCATTTCATAAATTTAGCCAAAAATATTTTTTTCTATGAATTTTTAATTTAACCTGTAAATAGAGCCTTGTAGTATGGTTTTTCATTTGTTTGTATGCCAACTTAGGGCATTTAATAAACCGATTTGAATATTATATTATTCAGAAAAGTATTAAAAAGACATTTCTTAATGATTAGTGCAGTATAAATAATATAAAAATCGTTGTCTATGTTAGTTTTTTAACTATATTTTTAATCAGTTTAACACACCTTAGCCTTTAAATTTTAATCATATAAAGAAGAGATATCTACTATACTATTATGCTTTTTGAATCGCTAAATAGAATTCTTCATTACTATCTAAATATTTTTATTCTTGTCTCAAACATTTCAGTAGCTTTTATTTGCTGTGACACTATTATTTGAAAAAATGATAGGTTTTGTTTATTAGGGTCAATTATAATAATAGGATGTTCAGTATAACTGTAATTCTGGATAATGTTATCTTAATATAGTTGCAAACGGTATTTTCACAAATGATCTTCACATACAAGACGGAATAATATTTGCTTCTTGTTACACAGGTTAAACCGAGCAGAATATAACCAACGTATAAGTGATGAAAAAAAATCCGTATAATTTGACGGATGTACCTCGCTTTTAAGATGTACGCTAAACTATTGGTGAGATAAAGAGAAGTATTTAATTTCATTCTGAAACATCGGAAATTAAATATTTCTATCAAATATGGCATTATTTATTCAGTTTGGAAAAATTGACACTCACAAAAAAAAAAAAAAAAAAAAAGGAGATGCTTAAACAATGCGAATCTTTTGGAATCAGATGTCGGTTGTGTAAAACTTTATATAGGGTATATATACAGTAGAACGTCGAATATCCGATATAATGTTGTCAGTGGTGGTTCGGATAATCGAAATTCACGTACTCGCATTTACCGTATACCGTTCTAGGTATACAAATACTATTTAACGAAGCAGTTTCTGAGAAATAATTAAGGATGGGTTCCTGGGAAAAATAATTTTATTTTTCGTTTAATTTTATTCAAAATAACAATAACAATAAGTAATTTACATAATAAAATTAATTAAAATTACACGCATAAAAAAAAAAAAAAAAAAAAAAAAAACTGTTCCGATAATCGATCGTTCGGATAACTGACGTTCGGATAATCGACGCTCCACTGCAATTAAATAATAGAGGGTGCAAAATTATTAGACTATTGATTTTAATTTAATGAATACAATATTATTTACGCTAAACTGACAGAGGACGGCCGAGAGAAAGGGCTGAGAGGGCATTTTCATACATTATCAATTTAGCAAAGTTCCTTTTTCTCTACCCCTGACGGGGTCTCCTGTCCAAACCTGAGTGGATGTACCAAGGATTCTTTTCCCCGGGCCACCGCAAAATAAATATAACTATCCCTGGTTGTAATCGAACCCAAAACGTTCCGAACCGGGCACTATTGGACCCTCACCCATCACGTCCTCTCTAAGGGTGTAAAATACTCTTCAGTAGTATCGGCATCGAACCTTTGGGTCTACTCAACGTTGATATTTTTTCTACACAGGATTCTTTCGCACAAGACGCACTTAAAAAGGATTTAGTAATGTTCCTATTAAATAAGCTGCTAAGTATTATTCAATCGGCACTTTTATCGGAATAAAATAAAGGACTATAAGCTGCTCCCTAATGAGATAGGTTAACTTTAAAAAGCAATTTTTTCCTTCTTTTTTTCTCCTGAGCCGTCATTCTTTCTGTGTTGCTGCTGTTTTCCCTATCTCTCTCTCCCCAGGCATCCTCTAATCCACTTCTGAGCCATGGGGGAGAAAACTTTTTGAATAAATACAGGAGGATTACAAGTGGTAAAGGGCCCATTATTTCAATATAAGTGGATCCGGAGGAGGTGGAACCCGGAGATCGGCCGAAGTTTTTCGATTTACTACTGACAGAGGAATCTTATGGATGCTGCCCTGGACCTCTCCTCGCCGTTATTAAAAAACTCTGGCAAGCCGGCCTCTTCTCAAAGCGAAGAATGTTCATCCCAACTCAATCTTACCCTTAGGAGGCATCGGAGTTCTTGATTATGTCCCAGCTGTTAATCTCATCTGTATTTGTGCTCGAAATTGTCAAGGACTAAGAAAAAAAAAGAAGGAATTGAATATTTTTTACATTAAATAGTCCAATAAAAATAAATAAATGAAACAAGCATATAAAATTATTCAATATAGCTTAAGAAATGAACTAACCACATAATTTATATTTATTTCATTAATCAAAACTTTTATACAATATCTTTATATTAATATAATATTTTATTGCAATGTTTCTGATTTTTTTTACTATCATCTATAACTATTTTACAATCACGATAGTCAAATATAAATTATTCTATTTAATCTTTTTTTAATATTCTGAATTCTCTTAATACTCTTATTTTCTTTTTTGACACACTTAGGTTAAGTCTTTTATGTTGGTGACAGAGCATTTCTATAATTATATATCAATATTTTACAAAACATACTCAAAACTTTTATTTTTAATTATAAAGCATTACTTAATTATTAATTGATATTTAAACAAAATTTATTTATTCGCATCATTTAAATATAGTTTAACAAATTTTAATTGACCTCGTTCTCCATATCTTAAAACACTATTTTTTAAAATATTTTTACATTCTATATATCACTATTAATCATATTAATTTAGTAGAGAAAGAGACATAAAAAAGATAATAATAAATTAATAGACATTAATAAGACCAACATGAAAAACTTGACCTGAATGAGCCAAATATGAAAATAAGAACACCGGATAGTCACAACATTTAAAAAAATAATTTAAGGAGTGTACTGTCTTGAGTAGTATTTTAAGAATAATTGATATTTGACTAATGTGACAGCAGTTTGAATACAAGGCCAATAAGCTGGTTAAAAAAAAAGGAAAAGAAAAAGAGGTTCGAAACGTTACAATAAATAGTGAATTAAAATAAAAATTGTTAATATAATGAATGTTTCGAGACCGGCTGAGGCAGATAATTATTTATTCTGTATTCAGTCGCGGATCGACCCTGTGGGATCGGGGGGACCCTCCTGGGGCTCACCCAGCCTCTATAAAGTGGGTACCCTTAATTGGGGGAAAAACCTGGCGGTTGAGCGTGATCTCGGCCAAATCACCTCCTTACACAACCGTTGGCTTAGAAACAGTACGGTCCTTACCCAAGTACTGAGCCCAAGACCCTTCACGGGTTGTAGTGGTACAGGTTTTTTTTTTTTTTTTTTTTTAATATAATGAATGTGGGATTACGTGGTTCTTTGGTTACTTAATCTCAATTAATCCTACTTAATATAAAATGAACAACCAAGTTAATTTATTATAAATAAAAAATGCACTTTATTTTATACTTTAATTTATTTTCATAAAATAATTTGTTTGATTTTTTACAAAATCTTCTTGCCTTGTGGGCCATTAGCGGGCCTATTTGAAATTTAGCGAATTAATATGGCATATAAGTGTTTATGCCCATCTATTTTTCAGGTCTCTCAGTGCTTCAGTTAATGTTTCTAGTTCTGGTGTATAATTTTCCGAGGTATGGTGTATTTTTACTTGTGCTTACTTGACTTTTATATGAAATATACAGTAAGGGAAAGTATTGTGATCCTGAAAAATTAGGAATCCGAATATTAGAATACACTAAAAAAGTGTATTTCCGCCGAAAAGGAAATACACTTTTTTAGGTCACCAATTGGAGTCCAAATAATCAAGTCATGCAAAATGGTCTGTGAGTGGATATGTGAACAGCCTAGCTCAAAACAAAATTGAGATTAAGTATTTAATATATATATATATAAGATACTATGGCAGGTAATATGGCTGGGATGTCACAGAAACTTTTTCGCTAAAATCGATTTATCGGTTGTGCCGCTTGTATTATCGATGTCATAATTTTCTCGAAAAGGGCTTTAATGATGTTGACGAAACTTGAATAAAGTCTTCTTCTTGAAGCTCTTTAACTATCCATGTGTGAAGTATATCACCGAAAAAATGCAGAGTGAGAAGATATGAAGAAAAGAAAATTTTACTTTGTGGCACAAGAAGTATGCATTTTATGGTCCATCCCTAAAAAACGAGTATAAAAAATATAAATATTAGCAAGAATACAGCGTAATGAACTCATTTGACGCCAAAACCTAGATGAATCTCCTACCACGCTTAACTAGTCCTGTTCTCAATAATACGCTCTGTTCAACTCTGTTGTTAACTGCATGCTTATTATTAACACACTTTACAATAATTATTAAAGGGTTGTGAGTGAAAGTTGTTTGATGGAGGAGTTGCACCAGATTTTTTTATTTCTGGCAATTCATTTGTAATATTTGTAAGAATACGCATTTCTTTATTATAATTTGCTTATAATGTTTTATTTATATGTCGCTTACAAAGATTTGCTGTTGCGAAGTCAGCAGTTATCTGCCCTGGCTTTGCCAGTCTTGTACAACGTAAGATCTGTTTGTCAGCTTGTCAGCTGCTTCATTGCCGACAATACCGGTGTGGTAGTACCCATCATGAATCATCCTTGGTTTTAATGGAATCATAAATTGGCGTTTGTTGATTAATAGTATGTTAATAATGCGTTCAAGATATTCTTATTGTTTCTTTTTTTTTTTTTTGTTTTTTGTTCCTACTTATTTTACTTATAACTTATTATTTTTGGTATATTTGGTACGAATGGCATAAATATAGCTCTCATAATATAGCTCTTAAGTATGGCTTAATGTGTTAATTCTCAATAAAAACCGTTTTTGTTGATTAATAAAACAACAAATTGAACATATTAGGAAATTTGATTTTTATTTTTTTTTCTTCTATAACGTTGATTTAAGACATTACATAAGAAATATATTACGAAATAGAGTCAATATGATATAGAAAATGATTAGTCATAAAATTTAATCTAGTGTTAAGTTCTTTGTGTTTTTTATTTTTTAAATGGAAATTCAAGTAAAAACATATTTTTACTTACTTAAAAAAAATAATAATAATTAAAAATTATATAGCCTTTGGTATTCCGATTTCAAACATTGTTAAAAGAATACTTGGCTAAAAATTATCTTAATAGTCATGGTTGAGGTACTCGGCCGTAAAGCATGGTCAATAACAAAATGAAGACTTTAACAATATTAAAATGTTTATTGGCAACAATGTTATTCCTTCATCCAGCAGTAACCTACCATAATTGATATCAAGAGTATTTAAAAAAAAAAAAATTCAAAGACCTCTGAAATCTGTCGTTAGGAATCCGGTATATCCAAAATCTTCAATTCGCTTAATGTGTTAGTTACCATGTTTTACGACCGAGTTCCTCAGTAAAGTATGTTTATA
The DNA here is from genome assembly GCA_948150685.1 of Rhaphigaster nebulosa. NCBI lineage: Eukaryota > Metazoa > Arthropoda > Insecta > Hemiptera > Pentatomidae > Rhaphigaster > Rhaphigaster nebulosa. Next base: position 35,319,957 of record OX411308.1, read on the forward strand.
ATGTTTATAATTGTGATGAATGTAAACGCGTTCAGGTTTATCTTTATATCCCAAATTTATTTCATTGAAGGTTACTATTTTGTTTGCTAATCTCTGGTAATATTTCAATAAATATGATAATAATCTATAAATTATCGTTAATTATATGGTATGCTTACAATTTTGAAGGACCATATCTATCCAATAATGACAATAATATTTCTAATCAAAGTGCCTAATAACATTGCAACGAATTCAATGTGGTCTTTAATATTTTTAAAAATCAATGATAGCAATAATTGCCTTCCAAGAGTGTGAATTAAGGAAAATTTGCTGCAGTGGCACTGCGTACAGTTCACTGAAATTGCTGCAGAATCCTTTGTAAGAATAAGGTAAGGTAGAAAAGAAAAAATAAATACACCTCTACCTTTAATAGATCTTCTGTCAATTAGTTGGGACTACTCAATTAAATCGAAAAAAAAATATTGATAGTTAAACGTGACCATGCAAACATATATGTTAAGTTTGTTCGTAATAGATTATTATGAATGTAAACTCTGTATGTAAACGCGTTCAGGTTTATATTTGTTTCTCAATTTTAAGGTTATAAAACTCGAATAAATATGTTTTTTTTATGGAATGGCTTCTATGTAATTTTTCATTGTTATGAAATTATTTTATCATTAGTTGAATTGATTAGGAATAGATAGTTAACCATATCGATGAGTAGAAGAGAGGATGGAAATGATTGATTGATATAAATGAGGGTGTAAATGTTTGATGAATCGATTATTTGATATATTTAAATATAGCATTGATTTATTAATTATATTCAAAGGAAATCTGTGAATTGCTTTGTGTTAATCCTTTGAATATCTCTAAGGGGAAGGAGAACAATAAGATCCTTTAAGGATGGTATTAAAGTATCGAGAAGAAAATATCGATATATTTAATTAATATTTGAGACGTCTAATAACAAAAAGGGATAAGGCCATTTTTTAAAGTTATTTTTTGATTCCTGTTTTAATTCGAAGTTTTAGATAAATTGGTAGATTGGTAAAATAAATATTTACTAACAAGTTAATTTGTGTTTCAAAACATAAAGCAACAAAGAAGGCAATTTTTAATTTATTTTTTTTTTATTTTGCAAAGACTTAGAATTTAGAGATATCCCTTTTTGTTAATAGACACCTAATTTATAGATTCTGTTTAAAGTACTAGGATGGCAGAATTCAGAAATGCTGAAAATAAAGCATGCATTTCTTCCAAGGAGGAATATCATGATTACGCATGATTCTATTTCTGTCATTTTTTTTCTTTTTGATGATTCTGTCAAAAATTGGATTTTTCCAAACTTAACTTCCCGTTTGGAAATAGTAATTATTTGCGGGTGAGGTAGGAAGGTATACACATATATATCATGTAAATATATAATTACTTTAGGATTACCGTCGTCGAAATTTATACCGTCTGATGTCTTGAACTTCAAGATTCAATTGGCTTTATTTTTATTGATAGCTACTTTTTCTTAAATTAGGCATCGTAAATACAATTTCGCCAGTTGAATGAGGTAATAAAGTTACATAAAGCGCTACAAATGAATCAGAGACCACATCGCTCAACCTTTCAGCGGCGAAACTGCCTAGCGAAATAAGGGGTAATCCGTCTTGAAGGGAGACATTCCAATACAAGCAACTCCTTGGGGCCTTCCATCCACCTCCCTGACACTGCTAGAAATTGATTGGACAACCATTCCTGGACGAATGTCTACCTCATTCACATTTACTCTACTATTGTATCCAATAATGGGGTTAGCATTAACTAAGTACACGTTCGGCTTTTGGGTAAGTCCATTCACTTCGCAATTTTAAGGAAGTAAAAAGGTTGATTGTAGATAATCCTTTACAAAAAAACAAAATAAGAGTAACTAAAATTTAACTTTGGATCATGAAATGGTAAGGTTCGAAACTTTAGGTATACTGTTTTTTTTATTTATTTCATTAAAAGAAGCTTTTGGTTTCTAGCACCATATTCATCTCTTTGGAATCTTCACTCCGTCATAAGGTTGTCCGAAATGTTCTCTTTTGCAGGTCTGGAGAAATAATATACAAATAATTTAGACGAGGGACTAATGTTCAAAATAACAACCCCTCTTCCCCTTATGACGGAGTAAAGATTCGAAAGAGATGAATATGGTGCTGGACACCGAAATCTCTCAATGAAATAAAATATAGTGAATTTGAGACAGTGTATGGTAATTTACCTTTGTCAGTTGGAAATGGTAAGGTTAATAAAGGCAAAAAATATGTTTATAAAATGAAATGTTTTAACCTCACTGATAAACAAATAATTGTTGCCCAAAAAAGATGTTTCCTCCCGCCCTTTCCTTTAGAAAACATTAACGAAATAAGAGAGAAAATATAAATAAAATCATCCATCTGAATGAGGCTTTTCCTCCTGAGGGAAGGATGAAGAGGGAGAAAGCTCTCAAATGGAAATCAATCTCTAATTTAGGCAAAATAAACAGAAGGAGGGGACCCTCTGACATGGAAGGAGAAAAACAAAGTAGAGGGAGGCGAAAAAAGCTAATTTGTCTGAGCTTCGGTGTTGGCTTTGATCTGTCACAGGATGGAAATTACATTGGCCCAAGATGGAGGTCATTTTTAACAGGGCGCTTTATTCCAGGCACCGCTGGAGAAGTCGCGAATAATTACCGGCTCCAGGGGCTGGAGGAAGCTTTAGCATCACGTCCTTCCTACGTGACGGCGACCCTTCTTGCTGTTTCTCGACCACTGCATCAAATTGCTATCCTACGCTCCAACTTCTCCCCGTCAGCTAAATCTTATATAGTGAACATCGCTAGAACTTGTCAAGATACATTCTCTAAACAATTGTTGAAATAAGTATAATGGCTCGGCAAATAAAATAAGGCTTCTCTTGAGTGTAATTTGTTTGAATATAATCCATAATTAACAAGTATTAATTATTTATATTAAATATTAGCAGGTGTAACTCATAATGAAGTAACATTTATAATTAATATTACATGATTAATCACTCATATAATTATTAATTAGTAAAGTATTAATTATTGAAAATTATTTTTGAATTATATTTATATTATTTTTAATTAATAATTAATTATCAGTGATTATTTCAATAGTAAACAAATAAATTATTGTTACTTTAAATTAATTATTAATTATTAAAAAGATACTATTCAGACCACAATAAAAAATAAAATAAATAAACCCACAAATCTTCATGAACAAGTATAGTTCATAAACCTCATAAAATTTAATGGTGTTGTAAGTTTTCTTTTTCAATAATGGAAATTATAACTTGCAATCGTAAATTAATAATAGTAAACCTTGGAGAATGTCATGAAAGTATTTTCGTTAGCTTCTGCATAGCTTTTTTAAATATCTCTAATGACAAAAATTATTTTATATCTTAATTATCAATTAGCTGTATTAAATATTCAAAGGAAAGAAATTTCAAGATTGTTATACTTTCATTTTATTGCTTGAAAGGAAAAAGAAATCGGAACAAGGCTTTGTCTACCACTTGCCCACGGGGTTTTAAAGGCGTTGAACTACTTAGGAGTGCAAGCAATGATAATTGTAAAGAAGAATATACAATAATAAAATAGCGATCTCGTGAATTCATTGATTTGTTTCAAATTATATTGTTGTGAGCAGTGACATCATCACCCGAATCTGTTCAACTTAATTTGCTTTCTTTACTTTCGTCTTGAGTCCAAATACAAATAATCTTTCTGTAATCTCTAATGCCACATTTCCTCTGTCAATGATACCAGTTTTTGCTTTCTAGCATTTATAGAAGCGAAACAATGGGCGTTTCAAAGTAAACCAGATCGAGGAACGTAGTAAGTCTACGTTGGAAAGCTGGAAATGGGCTGGATATAATAATATGAAATAACTGAAATTATTGAATCCCATCAATTAAAACGGGATATGAGTTGTTGTCGGGCTATTTATAGCTGTGGGCTATATTTCTGTGCCTCAGAGGTAAACTGTTGTAGGTAAGCAACATTTTCTAATAGTAGTAAACCTTTATATTTGGAGTGTTTCATATTTTATTATCCTTTTAGCTTACTTACAATAATTATACTGTTATACGGTAATTATACCCTCCCTAGTTCTGGCATAGTGGAGTTGAAAGAGGTTGGTTACATCGCCATTGCAACGTCTGATTCGCTAAGTCTTACAATTATTATTTATTCAATTTAGTTTTAGAAGGTGAATAATTTGTTGAGTAACTTTGCGTAGAATGGGGGAAACCGTTCATCACTCCTTCCACTAAGGTTTTAGTTTTTCGAAAGAGACAGTTTTTTGACCGAGAAATCATGAAACTGATATTAATACAAAGAAGTTTTAGAATTATAGGCCTGTTAATACAAATGGTATTTTAAATCGAATAGTTCTACTTCCTTAGTTTTCATCTTCAGCACTTTAAAAGTTTGATAGGGTTGCATAAAGAGGGGAAAAAATTCATGAACTTTCAAAGCTATCTTTTCTTATCGGGTGGGACGTACTAGAGCATGAATGTTTCCTTGGCGGGAGAGAGGCAGTATCAGTAGTTGTGTATTGACGGCAGTTTGCCAACTAACAATTGAATAAACTGGTCGACCATTGGTGAAAGATAAGCTCTTATCTGAGGCCAACTAACCTCTTTAGTCCCTAACTTTGTTGTCCCGACTTCAGACTTTAAACCTTAACGCTGTTTCATATCCTCAATCTGCGCGATTCTATTAGCTTTGCAAAACGGCATCGGGGGAGGAGGGAGGGGGTTGTCAGATTCGTTACTTCAAATTAAGACATTTTTGTATTGTATTTCCTAATCTCTGTGATAATATTTCAATAAATATGATGATAAAATCTATAAATACTCGTTAATTATGCACTATGTACTGCCTATACTTACAATTGTGAATGACTATATATATCTGATAATAGCGTAATAGTTCCTAATATTATTACAGTGAATACAATGGGGTCTGAAATATTTCTAAAAATCATAAATAAAAATAATTTCCTTCCTAGAGATGCTCTCTTGATACTAAGTGAATCAAGGAAAATATGCGGCAGTGTCACTGCGAATAGTTCAGGGACACTGCTGACGAATGCCTTGTTAACAGCAGATGAAGTAGAGAAAACAAAAATATCTAGACCTGTCCAGGGTAACTCAGTTTAATCCAAAAAAATAAAGATAATGAACCTTGACTATGCAAACATATATCTATAGACAATCGGGTTAGGATAAGCAAACAGTAGTGCAGAATTTGTCTGATTAGTAGTAGCAGTGTATATTGTATAGTGGAGTTGATGTTATCTTTATACCAAGGACAAGTCAACCGTGGTTTCCTATATACCTCCTTAACAGCTAAACTCAATGTATGGCCAAATCGATGCCAGCTCTATAATGGAAATGAATTGTTGAGCGTTGATATTGAACAAGAATCAGCACATTTAAAAATACCGATGAAACGATAACCCCGCGGTTACAATATCTCCTTGAACGATGCCACATTATGAATGTACTTCAACTTTATCTTTTTTTTTCCAGCTATTTCTGTAAAGAAAAATAGAGAAGCATTATTTCTTCAAAACTGGCGTTCTATTTTTTTTTTAACTATTTGCTTCATCACAGAATTCTCTTAATGCTTCGTGTATTCCGACCATTTTCCTGTTTTTACGACTTATGTTATGTTATCAAAAATGTATAATAACATAATGTTAGGTTCTTGTTTTCCTTCAGCAGAAAAATAAGCACATAAAATCTTTATGGATTATCAGCAAACTTGTGTGGGGTGATATCGGTGTTAGGAGTAAGAACATAGCGGGCAAGGGAATGTTGGCAGGAGAATCCGCAGCCAGATAATCCGCCAACAGTTGTTCTCTGCCTTGTGTTAATCCTCTTAAAGCTACCTCAGGCCAAGGAAAGCTTATTCTGACCACCTTTTGTTCCTTATTGAGCACAGATCTCCTGTACCATTTCGGATTCTCCAGTTCAACAACGTTTCGGTTTATCTGTGTCATGCCATTTGGAGGTGTGATGTTCATGAAATATTTTAAGTATTTGTATTTTAAGAAACCATCCGTAGCTTAATTGTTTTTAATGGAAACGGGAGCGAATCTGTTTTGGTTTGGTCTTCCTTAGATTAAAATATACAGAAAAATAGCTACCGTAGCTTGTGGCTATTTGGACACTGAAGGGACCTACTTGGACCTACCGAACAATGTTGTAAATTAGACGTTGGTCTCCTACTGTGGAAATATATAAATAATTCAGAATCTCTACAAAAGGTAACAGTTACTTAAAGTTATACTTTACCACTTTACCGCTATTTTTGTAGTTTCTGGCCTCAGTCACCTTCTAGCCTAGCGTCCAATTAGCCCCAAGTTACGGCATATTAAAATAAATGTTCGATTTTAATTATGTACCTTGGAGGTATAATAGGACATTATGTCCAAATGTTACCAAATTAAAATATTTAATAACATAAATATAACATTTTTTATTTAATATTTTTTTCTTTACTCAGAGATATACATAACTGTGTTGTAGGCCTATCTTAAGGAGGCTAATATGGTTTTAAAGGAACACAAAGTCCTTTTACTTTTATTCGGAGGGAAACATCTATCTAAACTGCTCTTTTGTAAAGTTAAGGAAATGTGAAATAATGTCCTATACCTCCGAGAATTAATTATATGTATTATTATTATTTTGCGTTATTGGCGCCTTTCGGAACACACGAAGCTTTATTACGATATCGTTTGTGGAGGATCCAGGATACTTTCATCTGTTCACTGAAGATCCTCTTCCTTTCTTCCGTCCACTTGGTACCTGCTCTTTTTGGTACTTCATTCTCTGGAGTAACTTCCTACTTGTCAATTTCCTTTCTGTACATATTTCGATTCAAAATTTCCTCAGATTGAATTTGTGCATTTTTCATGTCCGCTTTTGTTTGTTGTGTTCAAAAGAAATTCTTCAGTTTATCAACTCTTTCAAGAATTTAGTGGATTAGTCTGGTGTCTGGAAGCCTCTTAACATGTCCATAAAGTTTTAACTTCTTTCCTTGAGGTCTACCACAATATTAGATAATTCTTCTGTGAATTTTCGGGATTGGAGGTGGTACCCTTCTTCCGTGTTCTTGGTCCTAAAATTTTTCTCATAATTTGTTGCTCTTCTTTTAGAATATTTTTAAGATCGCCCTTTTTATGAAGCGTTAGAGTTTCCCCCACATATAAAGCCTCGGGTTAAATTACTGTATTGTAATGTTTAATCTTAACAACATTTTTATGTATTATTATAATAATATATTTCAGATATTTAACCGACGCAATCGGTTGATTAAGTAGCTTAACATTCCTAGATCTTGAATAATTATTCATTGAGTGTATCTCATAATTATAATTTGAGATAATTATGAATTTCATGAAGGTTTATTTTATTTATTTTTTTTGCTGTTATAGAAAATTGATTAAGCACTACTGATTAATCATATTGACTAATTGATTAATTGGATCGCTATTTCCATTATCCGCACACAATCCGAATCAAATACGATAAGACTAAGTTAATTAATTTATAGATTGCAGTTCGTAAAATTTTATAAAATCGTTTTAACATAATTTCGATTTTGGTGTCAGTATTTTGAAAATCAGTATAATAATAATAATAATAAATATACTCAATTAAGGCAACAGGAATTTCTAAACCTGCGTTATATATTTTTTATTACAAAAAGGATAAAAAATGCTTCTTTATAATTTTAATTAAATATTTGTAATACTGCCTAAATTTGGCATTTTTTATTAGAGATTACTAGATATCAGTCTCTACATTCTTTTATAAAAAAAAAAAAGTAAATAAAATAACATGTACAAATAAAAAAACTGTTAAATGTGTAAACCTTAAAAAACAAAAACTAAAACATGTTTACGAAGAAAAATATCGATCATAGGAAAAACCGTGGTGTCTCATATTATGCACAGCCATTTTTTTATATTACAAAGCAATTAATTCCATAAAATTAGAAAGTTTGGGCTTAGTGATAAGTAAACTAGAAAAGCTGATTACAAGCAATAAAAATGATTTTTAAATACAACTTACCTAGTGTGGCAAATTAGCTGTCAGGTATAAGTAACAACAATGTATCTTTTAACACGTTTTGAATAATTGGAATGGTCTGATTAAGGAAGGCTCCAATTGGTAAAAGCTTTACTTGCCTAATGCCTCAATGATTAAGTAATTTATGACGCAATTGGTATTAATTAATGAATGTAGAGAGAATGCAGGGGTATCTCATGTTAGGTAACTATCTCATAATGGGGCAATCTCACCTATTATCACATGCAATCTAACAAGAGGTGGTTTATTTTTATGTTGGTAATCAATGATTCAAAGGAAAAGGGTAGCTGTTACCAGTACATCACGACTTCAACTCCCCCACTCCTCACTTATGCCAAATGTAGTTTGTGAGGGAGTCGGAGCGGTAGTTCTTTTCAGTAAATCAGGATTTCCACCATGTCCCCCTTTCGGCTCGTGAGTTACGCAGACCACAACATCACAATGACATTGAAAAATAATTTGTAAGGTTTTATTATTACTCAAGAACAGCGTTAAACAACCAACTAACATATTGCGATTAATAACTGCCGTTGGCTTGACGTTGATAGAAGGGACATTAATCATGAAAGCAGGAGCTGCCTCTCCAAGGGCGCACTTTTTGTTGGATGGAGGCCGCTGAGACTAAGAAAAAGGTCATTAACTTGCCATTAAGGGCCGGTAGGGATCATTAGCCGCAATTATATCCCTTCCCGATGAAGATGCGAAATTCTTATCGCGGTCGAGAAAGGTAAGGTACCAACTTCGTCATTAGGCACAGCTAATTAGTCAAGAGTTCAGGGAAAAATCCGGCCTTATCTTAAGGCGGTATTAATTTTCCACACAATTATTTGTGAGGTACTGTATTAAACTGTATCAATAGTAATCAGGGAGAGTGAATGAAGCCACAGGCTTTGAAAAATCCAATACAAGAGAACTTGGTTCACTATTATTGGGTTCTTTCTGCGTTCGAATGATATTGGTGATATCGCATAACATAGAGCTGGATACAGGGCCCGTAGGCATTCGTAACTAAACATTGTGGGAAAAGTTCATAAGATTCCTCAAAACTGGGATAATATTCTCCTTGATTTAGGATAAGTGTATACATACAACTTTAGATAAGTTTATATAAAAATAAAAGAAACACAAGATTTAAAGTAGTAAAAGAATGATGAATTAAAATTATATTTCTTGAAATTATCATTCAGACTTAATGGTTCAATTAAACTAGTTATCGGTTTTTCGTTGGGGTTGATTAAAACTGATTATTAACGGTCTCTTCATGAAATTACTAAAAAAACATGCTTTTATCTAATTTTTGAATTTTTAAAAACTTGAATTTGGAGATCATTTCGATTCTATGAGGTTCATAGTAGTGACTCTTTATTGTTTTGGAATATTATTTATTATTTATGTATCGAAGTGTTGTTTTTTTTTTAAAAGGCGTAAGCGCCATTCAGCATACTTTGCAGGAAACACATGAAACAATTGCTCCTAAATTACAATATATATATATATATATATATATATATATATATATATATATATATATATATATATATATATATATATATTTAAATTTTATTCTTTATTGTATACAGCAGGAGTTTATTAGGTGGCAAAACTAATTACAATATAATTTTTACGCTTCTATAACTGGTTAAGGCTAGAGAGAAGACAGTGTCGTTAGTATTTGTTGCCTACTTCATCAATATTGGATTTTCAGACCATTTCTAATTTTTTTTTTTTTTCGATATATCCTGAGCGGGAATCGGTAGAGGTGATGAATAAAATGAAGATAGATGTCCGATAATAAATTTAACCTTAATTTCAAATTTTTGGTGTTTAAGCATTTTTGAAAAAAACGATAATACCATCATATAATATAATTGCCTTTTTGGTGTATTTTGTGGCTGAAATATGCTGATAGCGTAAAAAGGCACTTCATTCTGTCCGGAACCTTTTGTTTTGTTATAGACATGCAAAACTTTTATTTTAATAAAAATTGGACTTACGCGGGTTTTGATGGTATATTGTCGATAGTGGTGGCAATCAACTTATAGTCTTATGACACAAACAATTAATGGCGTTATTATTCCTTCTACGACTGGTTCAAGAAACCATAAATATCGATATGATTATTTAAACTTTTAGGTCAAATTAAATTAACATAAAATGAGTAAGGCTTAAACTTCCGTCACATATAGGTACGTACTATATATTTTATCCTTCTGCTGGGTTTCGGAGCTAAAAACGCCATCATCAGGCGTTTACTACGATGGACCCTCTCATCTAGTTTAACATCCGCATAAGACAGTATTAACATATTGATATCAATTTATCTGTTCTTCACAATCTACTATATTTATTATTGTAGTGCTGTAAATTTCAAATAAAATAAAAGATCTTACTCGCTAATGTAGACCGTGTAAATTAATGCTCCATTTAAATTTTTTTAATTAACACCTGATGATGCCATGTTTAGCCGAAACGTAGAAGACGAATGAAGTTTACTTATTGGGGAGAATGTTTTAGCCGTACTTATTTTATTACTATCTTTCATAACCGAAAGAAAGTTAGTTTTCAGATAAAATATCAAGCATTTTATAAAAATATAAACTATAAGCATTGACTAAACGAAGTAAGAAGTAATTTTTTAATAACATTTATTTGATGATGTTTTGAAATGTTGTAATTTATAGTAAATTAGTGAAGATTATGAAGATCGAGTATTATCATGTCAATTTTTGTAGAGAGGTTTAGCAATTTCAAAGCATAAACTATTAATTAAATTTAAATAATGTATTTAGCAGTTTACTATATATCTATCTTATGGTTTAAAAGCATGCTTTTTTTAATGAAATTTTTTAATTGATACGTACATATAACAAATAAATTATTTCTATGTTTAATGGAATATTGCTTAAATGTTCAATAAGCAACATTCACTTTGAAAATTCTGAAAAAATTAAAATTTTTAAATACTTTTTGCCTTATGAAATATTTAAATTTATGAACAACTGTTGGTACACAATGAACACTATCTACCATGGCAGTATATGCTAAAATTAATGTAGCTAAAACACATTGGTTCCGAACTATTAATTTTATTTATTTATACATAAGTTTAATTCATTAAGTGTTATAAATATGTTTTGAATTTTGGTCATTGTAGGAAGAAAAGACTCTGAGTGTCACCAGCACAAAACCAACTCGTCACAAAGACAGGACTTTTAATCAAATTAGTAAGTTCATGCACTGCAGAGCGTGTTAAACAACATTCGGCTTCCCGGAACTCTTCCCTCAACAATAGCTTTTTCCCCTCCCGTTGACATTACTTTATGAATAGTTTATTAATACCGTTTTATTTAATGTTTCTAAGAACCAATTATATAGAATCTAATGGCGCAACAATTATATTTTCCGTGGCCAAAATTGTACAATTTTCCATCGTAGTTATGCTGTGGCCATACTACATAGGGACATTTATACATTATAGTCCGTGAACCATAACGGATCAGGTAAGATCCATGGATTATGGCATTTCAGAGTCAGCAGATTGTTTTCCTAGTTTTTATGACCTGAAGAAAGTCTGTCTTCGAGATTAGTACTGAAAGGTATATCTACTCATGATCAATGTCTTTGCAGGCCATCACTTTATTTAGTTTTTCATAAAAGTTAAACGTTTATAGTTTTAACAGAAAAATTAAAATCAAACTATGAACCTTTTCAGAAATTCAGTAATAAAACATTTTAAAACTAAAGAAAACATTATAAATCCATATGCTTAAACCACAGATTCCTTCTATGAATAACTTAGGTAAGAATCGCTTATTAAAATTAATTACATGCTCAAAGCCTTCGGGCATAAAAGGTGCTATCTTATAATATAAATATTAATGATATAAATTATATATATATAATATAATATATGTAAAATACATAATTTGTGTAGGATATTATTTAAATTTAATAAAAATTACTAATGCGAATTAAAAATAAATAAACAATTGAAGTCATATAAAGAAAATAAATCAAAATAGTATAATTAAAAAATATTTATAAATAAAATATTATACTAGCAAAATCTGTTTGTCGGTTTTATAAATTTTTTTTAGCTCTAAATTTTCAGTAATTTTGGATTCAATAATTGGCCAGATCCTTGGTTTCTTTTTGCTCCCTCTCTTTCAAATTATGAGCAGTATGAAGTAATATTTTCAGGTGTGGGCATAACAAACCAACCTCTGAGGATATTTCCATGTGCATAGATCAATGGATTGTGTTACATCTACTAGGATTTATTAAGACCTTTTAGTATTATTATTATATACATATTATCCCAAATTCAACGGTGTGGTTCATCAGCTTTTTGTGGATTTCAAAAAGGCTTATGATTCCATTGATCGCCAGATACTGTATAACATTTTGATTGAGCAGGGAATACCGAAGAAGTTAGTAAATCTAGTAGGGATGTGCATGACCGAAACATTCAATAAAGTTAGAATCGGTAATTATGTTTCGGAGAAATTTGAAGTTCGCTCGGGGTTAAAACAAGGCGATTCCCTTTCACCTGTCCTATTTAATTTAGCACTAGAGTATGTCATTAGAATGGTAATGCGTACCGAAAGGGGTTTAGATCTGGGTGGTAAAATATCTGTCCTCTGGTTTGCGGATGATTTGGCATTATTAAGTGAGGACGCGGAAACTATAAAACTGAATACAACAACGTTGATGACAGCTGGGAAAGAGGTTGGCCTTAAAATAAATACGGATAAGACGAAATATATGGTTAGCAATAGAAACAGAGGCGATTTTGAGGATATAGATATTGGAGAAAATAGGTTTGAACACGTTGAGAAATTTAAGTATTTGGGGTCTGTGATTACTAGAAAAAACGAAATTCAAGAGGAAATAAAGGCGCGGTGAGAGGCGGGAAATGCTTGCTATTTTTCGGTATCAACATTACTTAGGTCGCGCATTTTGTCCAGAAACTTAAAACATAGAATATACAAAACTATTATCTTGCCTACAGTTCTGTACGAGTGTGAAACGTGGCCGCTAACCTTGAAGGATGAACAACGCCTTGAGGTATTCGAGAATAAGGTACTGCGTAAAATATTTGGTCCGAAAAAGGATGAGTCAACTGGAGAATTTAGGATATTACACAACGCGGAATTGCGGAGCATGCACCATGTTAATAAAATCGAATTAATTTCATCGCGACGGTTGAAATGGGCTTGCAAAGTTGTTGGGCTCAGTAACGAAAGAATTCCTAAAAAGTTAATAAACGCTGAGCCGACTGGTAAACTTCCGAGGGGTAGACCGAAACGTAGGTGGGAGGATAGTATTAAGAGTGATGTAATGAATTTGGGTTTGGACGGTAGTCGGTGGACCGATATTTGTAGACAGCGATTGGTGGTATCGGCATCGAGCCTCCGGGTTCGCTAAGCCTTTTATTATTTATTATTACCTATTATCCCATAAGTTTATCAATTTTTTAAAAAGTTTCTCCAAAATAATTATCGAAATAGATTAAGGAGATTAAGGGACTCTGACCGTGCATTAGGATAATCTAGCTTATAGTATGTAGTCCTGCCCACATCACCATTAACATGAGCATACTTTAAGCAAGCAGCCGGGCTTGATTTGTTTGTTCTTAGCTGTTCAAAATATGTAGGAACAATGTTTTTATAAGAGACGTATACGCGACTATATAATCATTACAGATCATGATCGGTAATATTGTCATTTAGCAATAATAATATCCTTTCTATTTTCATTTAATGCACATAATACAAACAAAGTATTTAAGGGATGTACCTCAATCCTTTATTATTAAGTTAGGAAGCTATCTGACATTAAATTATTGATTAATAATACAGCTATGTTCATAAAAATATTTCAAGTTGAACGTGGTCCATGCTTGATAAACGGAACAAAAACGTAGCGGCCTTTTAATGGAATGACTCTTTGCTTATCTTGTAATTCAATATTGAACAACGCTCCAAGGACGTGTTTGAACAAGGCTTCGTTTCGGTGCATTTATACTTCCATAACAAACACGTATGTGCTGCTCTAATCCGTTTATTAAGTAAATATCGAGGCTACGTTTCGAAAGGATTTGTTTGCAATTACCTGTGTTCTCTCCAGTCCTGAATCTGTGTTCAATTAACACAACGAAAATTTTGGATGGCTAGAAGGGTTTATGGAAAGCCAAGTGTACTAAATTCTATGGATAGCGAAACATTGCTTACCTGTGTGGGTCCGCTGGTGGGCCTTGAGGTGTGAGCTCTTGGTGTAGACCTTTTCACAGCCGGGGTATTGACATTTGTGGATCTTCCTCCTGGAGTCTGGGGACGTGTCCGTCCTGAGCCGGGGTCCCACTGACAGCCGGGAACCGAGCCTCACCACCCGGGCCCCTTTGGCCAGCGACTCGGGAGACGAGGGTGGAGTCAAGGTCGGAAGAGCCTCCCTGGGCAGGCTCACTTCTTCCAGGGGATAGTCGTCGTCATCGTCCAGAGGTTCCTTTTTGACGACCACCGCACAGGACAGGGAAGACACTGAGCCGTTGGAGGAGAGGGAAAGGGAGTCGAGCGTCCTCTCGTCCACTTCCACCTTCCAGGAAGGTGAGGGTGCGGTGAAGACGTGCCATGGAGTGTCCAGTTCCGTCGGCAGCTTCTTGTAGCTCTGCAGTTTGGGTTCATCTTTTAAGTAGCGTTCCATCTCGTAACATGTCTGAAACATATTGAAAATGATAATTACTAAAAGTAATTAATCATCGTGAAATGTATATTTATGTCCATTTGTTAAATGCCGTTGAGACACGCACCGGGGGAGGGAGGGGGACTCCGGGATAGAGTTCGTGAGACCCCTAATCAATGGAAGAGGATATTGAGGGAGGACATTATCGAAGAGTGGAATGGAGGTGGATAGGGAGTCAGAAGGGAGTTAACCTAAGGAAGTTCTTCCCCACCGTCCAAGAAAGGCTGAAGGCGAGATGAGTCCTTCCTGTTTACTGGGTCTCGCAGATGCTGACAGGGCATGGAGGTAAACTACAGGGACACGAAAAGGACATAGACCCTCGGTGCCCCACTTGTGGAGTCCCTGAAACTGCAGATCACATGATCGTGTACTGCACCGCAGTAGAAGGACACCGAGCCAGGTTGTCGAGAAGTACCGAGATCTTTGCCCTCGCCTAGTCGGACTTCCCCCGTCTGATGGAGGAGGAGGCATACCCCTTCTTCAAGGACTTGATATACGGGTGGAAGGAGGTGGTGGGCCCTGAAAACTTCACCCTGGGAAGGGTCAGACCACCCGACGGCGGTGAGCCTCAAGATGTATGATACCAGACGGATGCAGACTGGAGGAGATGGGATCCGGACGGATGCAGTGGACCAGTATCCGGACGGATGCAACTGGAGACGGGATCCGGACAGATGCGGCGGACCAGGAGGGCTGGACGGCACGGGGCGGATCCGGACTGGAACCGGACGGATGCAGAGCGCCGGAAGGGCTGGCCACGCCGCACGGTAGAGGATAAGGTGCAGCCCTAAGGAGAGCAAGCACGCACCGGACTGCATCACAGTAGCGGGAAAAAATTGTCCCCACAATTAAACGTTTCCGCATAACTAAATAATTGTAAAATAAGAACCTTGAAAATAAAGTGTTGATTTATGGGAGCAGTGGCATGCGTTATCCCAACGCACTACACCACTGCTCCTGAACCCCGTATGCCAGAAATGGCTAGGAAGGGGGGGAAAAAACATCCGTGTGCGATGTGTATCATTTTTATTATGATTATAAATTTATATTGGTTATTTACAGATTTAAATACAATATGAAAAATGATTTCTCTTCATAAATTAATTTAATTGTATAGAATATTGAAATGGTAGTCGCCAGTCAGCCATATTTTTCACTTGAACAGGAGGCTATATTTATGTGTATATTGACAGAGGAGCTGGCGTGAGGAGTGGTGGGATCAATGGAGGAACGGCTCCAGTAAGATAGCTTCCCTCATTGAGGATTCAATTGGAAAACGGTTCCGGGACTCTATTCCTCGAGTCCTTGCCAAGGAGAGCCTCCCAACTCCTTTTTATTAGGGTTTTCAGTGCCTCGAAAATTGTTTCTTGTCCCGGGGATAAACCTCAATGTTTTTACAACACATTTCCCACGCCACCCTACGTGGTCTAGGCCCAAATAGGTTTTTTCCCTCTCTCAAACGACCCAGTTCTTTCTTTAAGCAGCCTCGGTGAGCTACTCCTAATTTATTTAAGGGTTTTGCTGTGTAAAAGGTTTTCTAATCAAGCTTCGACAAACAAGGGACTTAAGGGGGGGAATAAACAGGATGGGGCCGAGAAACAGAGATTAAATTCGTTCTATTTCGCCAGGGGAGGGCTTTTTCCGAGGGCTTCGGACCAGAGGCGGATATCGAATAAATTGAATAGATTGGCCCCCGGAAACAGCCTTTCCTAATCATATTCCCTTCTCGTTACCAAGCATAAATTAAACATGGCCACGAAAATACCTTTGTTCAAATTTAATTACGAATTTTTCCTTAATTATTTCAGCAGCATTTGTTACTAAAGGACTTAATTTTGTATTTCCTATTTTATAATAAATGGATTTAAGAAATGGGAGATGAATTGTTTTGTATTGTAAATTATTGGAATTGGCCATGCTTAAGGGCAATAGGAATTAGTAGTTCATAGTCATTCATACCATATGGAAAGACAAAATAAAACAAAATAAAAATGATAAAAATAATTAAAAGCATAACAATAAGTAAAAATAAATTAATTCTCTGAACACATTCTAAATAAGTATGAATGAATTAAAAATTTGAGATATAGTGAGACTATAGGTTAAATTAGTTCAATGGCTATAACTAAATATATCAGTACCCTGGTTATTCCATTTCACACATCATTTAATCTGGTTAGAACGATTTTATCAGCCGCCTCTTTTTAGTCATCTGGCCAGGAATTAAATTAACCTATAATTATTGTTTTTTTGTTTGGGTTTTAAGGCGTAAAACCGATAGGTCATCAACGCCTGTGGTTCTTTTTTTTTTATTTCGAGAATTTAAAAAAAAATAAATAAAAAAGTAGTAAGTAAATATATAATAATGATAATTAAAAAAAGTATATCAATACACACACACACACACACAAAGATAACAAATAGATTCAGATAAATAAACAAAATAGATACATAGATAAACAAATAAGATATAATATATTATAGAAAACTATATTTTATTTATATGTCATTTACCTTAATACACATTTTATCTTGGTTTCATCGTTACCTAGACTGGTTGCGATATCGGGTCCTGGCCTGGCTAGAACCGATATATAAAATGGGCATTCCTGGAAAATATGACTGGCCGTGAGGGTGTTTTGACAGTGTTGGCATTTCGGTGGCGGTTGCTTTCTAATAAGGTAGGAATGGGTCAAATTGCTGTGTCCTATTTTCAGTCTGGTTATTGCTCTCTCTTCTCTACGATTAGAACGATTTGACGTGGTCCATGGCTTGACTGATGTTTTAATGGCCTTCAGTTTACTTGGTGGGCTCTCATACCACATGGACAGCCACCCATCAGTAATTTCCCTTTTGAGGGGAAGACTGATTTCTAGAGGTATTAAAATGGCAGCACCTCGACCTGGAAGGACAAGTGCCTGTTTGGCTGCTAAGTCTGCGAGCTCGTTACCGACAATTCCTACGTGGCTCGGCACCCATACGAAGTATACCGATTTTCTTTGGCTTTCGAGCATATATGGAGGTAAGTATGGATTTTAAGTAATGTAGGGTGTTTTGGATATGCATTATTCAAACCTTTTAGTGAACTTAAAGAGTCGGTTATTATTGCGGTGGTTGTAGGCAATATTGACATTGAGAAGTGAAAGGCTGAGACTATTGCATGGAGTTCGGCGGTATAAATGCTGCAGAGTTTTTTTAGTTATGAGTGCTATGAGTAACGAAAGGAGGTGCTGTAGAGTCGGATGATTTAGATCCATCTGTATAGATTAAGAAGGGTTCCGGAATATTCTGGAGGAGACGGGAAAATCCAGTTTTGTATTCCGACTGCGATGTTTTGTTTTTGGGTAGTCGTGATAAATGTAGCATAGTTTTTGGTGGTTTGTCCGTCCATGGAGGAGTATGAATTTCAGATTTATATACAGGTATTCCTTTAAGGGACGAAGTAGCGGAAGAAATTCTCTTGATAAAGGGAGTGTTGAATTATTATTTTTTTTCAAAAGTTTTGGAGAATTTTGGTTTGAAAATGTACCTATGTGTTGGGTGTTCCGTTTGAGGGAAGAGTTTAGAGATATAGTTTATTGCCAGTTTTTTTTCTTCTGAACAAAAAAGGCGGTAGTCCTGCTTCGGAACACAGACTGAGAATAGGATTGGTTCCGGTCGCGATGCGAATTCCGGTATGATGGACAGCATCGAGTTTATTGTGAACCATAGATAAGATATCCATAGTCTAATTTCGATCATACTAAAGATCGGTAAAGTTTTAGCAGAGTGATTCTATCTGAGACCCAGAAAGTACCGCTGAGAAATCGTAGTATATTTAATTTTTTTGTAGAAGTTAGTTTTAGTGTTGAGACGTGTGGTTCCCAAGTCAGTTTTCGATCAAAAATCAACCAATGGAGAGGGACCAGTTATTAATTCTATTGATAGCTTCCTGTAAATTAACTATAATCACTTCACTCCCTTACTAAACGGTATCCGTATTTGATTTTATTTCGTGTCCTCAAATAATCCTTTTTTTTGTTAGGTTTAGTTAAAACCCAATTATACGTCATGGTACCAAAAAATGGTCCCAACTAATCTTTAATTTAATATTTTATAAGAAATCGCGGGGTGGTGGATGTTGTTTCTGGATGCTCCGCACTGGCGTTTTATGTAATACTTTAAATCGTATATAATTAGTATGTAGTACTCTCTCGGATGTAAAACAGAATCGGTATGGGGTGGTGGCCTTCACGCAGAAAACTCCGTGGATAGAAGCTAGGCAGAGAAATAACGTGTCCTGAGTTGTTCATGATCCCGTTCGCTTCCCGTATTACTTTTATATCGCCTTTGGTATAAACAACAAGAAAAAAGGCAACATTCGAAGAAAGGGTGAGGGTTTCTATCTCACTATTGACCATATTTGATTAAAAGTATTGCCATTCTCGCCACGGGAAACGGCAGCGCACGTAGAAACAAAGACAAAGCAAAGTGCGGAGAAGTTAGCCGTGCACGTGAGCCAGGCAGAGAAGCAGACTTCTTTGTGGCCGCTTCTCTCTTCTTTTCAATAGTCTCCTCTCTCAGACCTATTGTTCATCGTCCAATGGAAACTTGTCCAGCCATTGTTATTTTTCATATACAGGTGACAAATATCAGGAACAGAGCTGTGATACATCGCAACTCCGAACAGGAAAAAAAAAAAATCAACAGAGTCGTTCAAGATTACCTCTCGTTAGTCATAAAGAAATATATATTCTTTTTGTAATTTTATATATTTTTTCTTTTAAATAGAGCGCCGTTTGTGTTGATTTTTTAATAATTTACTTAATTAATAAATGATATAAATAATATTATATAATATAAATTATATAAATATAAATATTTATAAATAATAAATATAAATTAAAATATGTCTGTGTGTGTGTGTGAG